>JBBPBO010001984.1:22575072-22838360 GCA_037974295.1 Cicer cuneatum | reverse complement strand
AAATCTTTCTATTTTTAATACGACTATTTGTTGGGTGGGCTCACTCTCCAAGTAGAACCCACTAATTTTAATATTATTATTATTATTATTATTATTATTATTATTAAAGAAAAAAAAAAAAAAAAAAAAAAAAAAAAGAATATGTGACTTATTGGGCTTCCACGTGAAGAATAAATAAAAGAAGGTAATGGTTTTTTGAAATCCCTGTGCACAAGAAAAACAGTGCAGTAAGGAACAAAAGGAAAACACTGCCGTAAGGAACAAAAGAAATAGGAGGCAGCCGCACAATAACAAAAATAGAGAGATGAAGAAAAAAAGTTGAGTTCCGGTGGTAACAGGTGTGTAGCAAACTTGCTCCATTTGATCTATAATTTTAATACGTTATTTTTACCATTAACTTTGTTATTTTAATATACAGTTTTATTAGTTTTACCTTTTCTTTTCTGAGAGTTACTTTCGAATAACCACTTTAGTGGAAGATTGTTGTTATTGTAGTTTGATGTTTCCTAGTGTTACTAGGAAGACTTTGGTGTACCAATTAATTATTATAGTGGAAATTTTTACTTTTTACTTGACTATGTCCCGTGGTTTTTATTCTCTCAATTTGAGGAAAGTTTTCTACGTTAAAAATTGTGTTTTTCTCATATTTAATTTTCTGCCAATTATTGTTGCTATGTGGAATTGTATTTTTTGTTTGGCCATTTATATGCACATGTGGGAGAAAAATATTTCACACTATTGAGATAATTATCTCTAGTTTTTTCCAACAAAGTGGTATCAGAGCTCAGTTCGTTTGATTTGTTCATTTAAATGGAGGAGGAAAATAAAGGTCTGAATATGACAACCCCTGACTTATGAGGAACTAACCACCTTGACCCTACAAACTAAGTCTTCTTCTAACAACCTAACAACCCTAGATTGAAAGAAGGAACTAAACCATTATCGGGTTGGATACAAAAGATTGAAACTTTAAGTGTTTGCTTCTAACAAAGTTGATAGTAATGATAACTATCACACTCTAAGAAAAGAACACTCAGAAAAATATTTCTAACTTGAACAAGTGTTTCTCTCTTTGAACTCCAAGATGAATTTGAAATTTTGAGCTTATGAGTTCTTCTACTCTTTTCTAATTTTTGATGCACTTCTTCTTCTTCAGCATTAGTATCTATTTATAGTTAAAATCTGAGCTTCAATTTAGTCCTTGTTTAATTCTGAATTGTATCTTCTTGAAATTGAGTTTGTAAATTCTTCAGATTGATTCTGTTTGTATTTTGTTCAGATTTGAGTTTGTAAATTCGTTAAATTGATTATGTTCATATTTTTTTGTTGATAAATCTTGATCAAATCTTCTATAAATCTTCTTCAAATCTCAATCAAATCTTCTTCAAATCTTGACCATATCTTCTTCAAATCTTGACCATATCTTCTTCAAATCTCGACCGTATATTTTTTTCAACTTGGTCAAAGATTTTCTTCAATTATAAATTTAAATCAAATCTTATTTTAGATTTTCTTCAATTATAAATCTGAATCAAATCTTATTTTAGATTTTCTTCAATTATAAATTTGAATAAAATCTTATTTTAGATTTTCTTCAATTTATAAATCTGAATCATATCTTATTTTAGATTTTCTTCAAAAACACAAATCTTCTTTCATACTATTTGAAGTCAAATATATTGTTCACATAAAATACTTTTATTATCATCAAAATTCTAAGTATTAAACCAACTTTGTTCCAACAATCTCCCCTTTTTAAATGATGACAACACTTGTATGTTTTATAACAACTTTTCTTTATATTTCTTTGACTCCCCCTAACTTAGGGCTCCCCCAAGTCTAAGTATCATTTTCTCCTAACTTTATCAAATATATTTTCTCCCCCTTTTGTCATCAGACAAAAAAACTTGAAAGTAAAACTTGCTCCTTTTTTGTGTGTCTTTTTTGTCTTTTATTTTATTTTATTTTTTTTATTTTTATTTGTTAATAACATAAATATATTACAAGAAAATATAAAAACTAAACTACTTTAAAGTTATCACAACATTAGTCATATATAAAGGTAAGGTTTTAGTTTTTTTTTGATGAAGTCAAACCTATCTTCAGGTAATGGTTTAGTGAATATGTCAGCCCAATGGTGTTCAGTGTCTACAAACTAAATGTTTAGTACCCTTTTTTAAAAAAAGTCCCTAATGAAGTGGTGTTTGATTTCTATGTGTTTAGCTCTAGAATGTAGAATAGAATTTTTGGTTAGACAGATGGCAGAAGTGTTATCGCAATAGATAGGAATGTTGGTTTATAGGATTTTGTAGTCATCTAGTTGATGTTTCATCCAAAGTAGTTGAGAACTTTAGTCAGCTGCTGAAATGTACTTTGCCTCTGCTATTGACATTGCAATGATGTTTTGTCTTTTACTTGACCAAGATGTTAAGTTGTCACCTAGAAAGGTGTAGTTGCCACTAGTGCTCTTTCTCTCAAGTTTATCACCAACATAATCAGAATCACAATATCCACTCAGTTTGTACTTAAGAGATTTCTTGTAGAACAAGGTAAGGTTAGTAGTACCTTTTAGGTATTTGAGGAATCTCTTAATAGTAGTTAAATGTGATTCCCTAGAGTCAGCTTGAAATCTTGCACATACAAATACACTAAACATAATGCCAGGTCTGGAAGCGGTAAGGTAAAGTAGGGATCTTATCATTCCTCTATAGGTTTTCCGGTCAAATTTTTGGCTTGAATCATCTTTTCCAAGTGAACAAGTAAAGTGCATTGGTGTAGTCATAAGTTTGCAATCACTCATCTTAAACTTCATAAGAAGCTCTTTTATATATTTAGTTTGATGCATGTATATACCTTTTTGACTTTGCTGAATTTGTATCCCTAAGAAGAACTTAAGTTCTCCCATTATACTCATTTGAAATTCAAGCTGCATTAATTTAGAAAATTCATGGCAAAGAGTGCCATTAGTAGATCCAAAAATAATGTCATCAGCATAAATTTGAATAATAAGAACGTCATCTCTTATTGATTTTCTAAAGAGTGTATTATTTACCTGTCCTCTTTCGAAGTTATTTTTAAGCAAGAAGTTACTAAGTCTATCATACCATTCCCTAGGTGCTTGTTTTAGACCATACATAGATTTCCAAAGTTTAAAAACATGATTTGGAAATTCAGAATTTCAAAACCTGGAGGTTGTTTATGAAGGTGCAAACACGAGAAGGGGGGGTTGAATTGTGTTTGACTTAACTTGAAACTTTTCCTGTTTTAATACTTTCAAAACAAAACTTGATGTATAATTAAAACAGAGTTAGCAGCGGATAAAAATAAAAATAAAAACTCACAGATTTTATACTGGTTCACCGTTAACGAGGCTACGTCCAGTCCCTTCGCCTTGAAGGATTTCACTAATTCAAACTTGAATTACAACCTTGCTACTGACCCTCCAAGTCAGTCTTCTCAATAGTCTAACAATCCTAGACTTCTTGAGGAAAAACAGCTCCTGTTCTTCAGCCAATCTGACACCCCAGATTGTAGAAGAATTCTCAACACTACAAATCTAATTGCCAAGTAACCTGCTACCTCTACTGACTCCCACAGCTTGTAGACTCTACTTCAACAACTTAGATTTGACAAAGTGGAACGAAAACAACAAGAGTACTTGCTTTAAAAACTGAGACTCAACAATTGACTTATATGAAAATTTGAGAGTGTTTGCTTTTGAAGTGTATGACCCTTTTGTGATTTTCGATGCTAAGTAATCTGCCTTGTGCCTCCTTTTATAGATGCTGATTTGGGCCTCTTCCAATCCTTAAATTCGAGCTAAATATTGCTGGATTCTCTGGCAAAAATAAATTGACCAATCGGGCTTCAATTAATTCCAAAACATATCTTTTTTAAGCCTTAGATTTGTTTCATATCTTAACTGGCCAATCAAATCTGTGCATTGCTTCCCGCCACAGCTCCTGACTTCCATGCTACTCCACTTTAATTTAAAACGAATCTTTAACAATAATTTGATAAAAATATCTTCAGATCCTCACCATTGATTCCCATGATCAAATCTGCACCATGCGATATTCCACAGCTGGACCAGCCTGATTGCTAAGCTATTATCCTCCGAATTCGGCCATTCCTGGACCACACTTCATAGCCCTCTAATCTTCTGATTTCGGCCTTCCTGGATGCGCGCCTGATCAGCTATGAACTTCTGGATTCAGCCATTTCTGGACTGCACAGCCTGTCCCTCTGATTTCGGCCACTTCTGGGCCATGGTCTGATTTTCTGATCTTGACCATCACTAGACTCAAAAAATTATTTCTGAACCATTGATCTGGATATTTTTACTCTGATCTGGATAGATTCTGGAATTTGGTCTGGAACAAACTGAAATAAACTTGATACAAAATATTTCAGTCTGGACATTTTACCTTTAATTTTGGACCAGGTCTGGGTTGATTCTGGAACTCATTTCTTTTGTTCTGGACTTAGTTCCAGGCCCTAAATCATGCCATCTTATGGTCTGGGCCAAATCTGGATTGATCTTCATGTTCTGGACTCATAAACATACCTTCTGGGCTGTGTAATTTTTACTTCCAGGCCATCTTCTGGTCAGAATAACTTCTGGAATGAAATTGATATTTGATTCCTGTTTGTCTTGATCAACTCTCCTTCTGGCAGGCTTTCCAATGATATGATCCATGTTTCATTCTGAATTTTATTCCTTCTGATATAGGCCTGCAAAGTTATCTTCTGGTTTAGTTTAGTCATCCTGAAACATCTTCTGGAAATTCTAGAATTCATTTTCCTTTGATCTTCTGCTTCTGATTTCTTCAGTTTCTGATGACATTTAATTTAATAATTCAAGGTATAAAATAAGTTTACATTGAGTGCTTTTGTAAACATCAAAATCCTAAGTCTTAGAACCAACTTGGTTCCAACAGTTTAACATAAACTTCTTCACTTATATAACCATTTAGAAAAACACTTTTAACATCGATTTGAAATAATGTAATGTTATTATTTGCAGCATAAGAAAGTAGGATACTAATAGCTTATTACCTGGCCACTAGAGCAAATGTTTCAGTGTAATCAACGCCCTCTTGCTGACTGTAGCCTTGTGCGACAAGTCTTGCCTTATTTATGACCACTTCACCTTTTTTATTTAGCTTTTTTCTGAAAACCCACTTGGTTCCAATAATGTTCTTCATATGTCAATGCTTCATTAATAGAGGTAGGCTCAATTGACGAGAGTAAGTCAAACAAAGTGGTATCTGTGACACCCTAAACCCCAAATTAGTATTAAATTTTTTTAAAGAAATTATCCGAGAATATATATAAACTTTCAAACATTTTTCTAAAGAGTATCACTTAATTATAAACACGTCACATTAATCCAAAATTTTCATCAAACTTAGCAACTCGAAATCATAACATTAGACAACAAAATCCCTTTTGAAGTGCACACGCATAAGTTTAATGATAAATGCAACGTATTCCCAACACAATGTCACTATCAGAGCGGGAGTTCCCAAATAAAAGACATTCAAATATGAAGTTAACAAAAGGAAGATAATAAAAGTATTCAAGATAAGACGACTTCCTACACTTTGAGAGTATTAGTCTTCACCTGCAACTTGCAGCTTGCTGCGTCCATCACAAACGCCAAACACAAACAACGAGGGTGAGTATCGAAATTATGTAACAATATAACATAAACGAGGAGAACACGCAAATAATCAAATTAGCACAAACATGAGAAACATTCAAGATCATTATATCAAAGTGTAGTCTAAATCGATCACAATTAAGCGGTCACAAGGATGAAATGTTATGCATGTCCTATACTCTATACTTCTTCATCATTTGGTACCATTCTACTCTGAAGTACTTGGCTAGGAGGCTTGATGCTATGCCACTACAAGAGTGGAAAGACAATTTATGAATGGCCAAGCCCTCATAGATCCCCTCAACTCAACCCGAGACACATATACCCGATGATCGGGGTACTCTTGTGTTGCACGGTAGCTCCCGACCTTAGGAATCATTGGAACCAAGTTGGTTCTTTCAATTAAAGTTTTGATGTTAACAAAAGTATTTTATGAAAATCATATTTTGACTTAGAAGAAGTATGAAAAATCAAAAGATACATCTAGAAGATACAACCAGAAGATACCTCTAGAAGATACAAATCAGAAGCAGAATATTTCATCAGAGGATGACGTCACCAGAAGATAAAAATGCCACCAGTGGTTACGGCCAGAAGGTATCACCAGAGGATACATCCAAAGGATATCAGAGGATGTCATCCAAAGGATACCAGAGGATGTCATCCAAAGGATACCTCCAGAAGATACATTCAGAGGATACCAGAGGATGTCATTAGAGGATACCATAGGATATCACCAGAAGATGTCATCAGAGGATACCAGAGGATTCCATCAGAAGCAAGAATTAGAGGATGTCATTAAAGGCAAACATCAGAGGATATAATCAATCAGAGGATATCATCATAGGGAAGAAACAATGACATCATCAGAGGATATTATTCTTGGCCCAGACCAGAAGGAAGCATTGTTCAAAAGGAAACTTGGTCCAGACTAGAAGATAGCATGGTCCAGAACAGAAGACTTGGTCCATACCAAAAGGAAACATTGTCCAGACTTAGTCCAGATCAGAAGATCAATGGTCCAGATCAGAAGATCACATAGTCCAGATCATGAGACAGAATGGTACATATCAGATCACATGGTCCAGATCAGCAGATCATACGATCCAGAATTTAAATCATGATGCAGATCAAGGAAGACTTGATTAAAATTGGAAGATGAATTGATTGAACTTTGATAGAAATTTGATCAAAGTATTAAGGGGATTTGATTCAAAAATCACTGAAGACTTGAAGGAAATTCAAATGAAATATGAAGCTAAAAGATACACTTTAAAACTAAGAGAAACAGGATTGGTCAACAAATTTTCAAATGCAATCTGCAGCTAAAAGATACGTTTGAAATTAAGAGAAACAAGATTGGCCAATAGAATTTTCAAAGGAAATCTGAGTAGGATTTATCTCGAATTTAAGCTTCGAGAAATCCCTAAGTGCAGCTATAAAAGGAGGCTTCAAGCAGTAGCATTAGGCATCGAAAAACACAAGAACTCAAGCTTCAATTCAAAGTCATCCGAGAGTTCAAAAGAGAGAAACACTTGAGTGGAAAAGAAATATTCTCTAAGTGATTTTTCGAGAGTGAAATTCAGTGCAGCAATCAGCTTTCCAGAAGCAACAAAAGAGTGTGAAATTCATTGCAAAAATCAGCTTTCAAGAAGCAACTTTGCAAAGTTCCAAACACTTGTAATCAAACCTGTTAGAGGTGTAGATTCCTTCTTCAATCTGGGGTTGTCAGATTGGTAGGAGAAGACTTGACTTGTAGGGTCAAGGTGTTGTTATCGTTCCTCAAAAGTCTGGGGTTTGTCAGACTGTTTGGGAAGACTCACTTGGAGGGTCAGGTGTTGTAATTCAAAGTGTTTTGAATTAGTGAATTAAAGCCTTCGGAGTGAAGGTTCTAGATGTAGCCAAGTTAATGGTGAACCAGGATAAATCGTTGTGTTATTATGTTGTTATTATCCGCTGCTAAGTCTGATTATTTATTCATCAAATAACTCACATCAACATTCAACAAAACAACAAAAGAATTCAAGTTTGACAAACACAATTCAACCCCCTTCTTGTGTTTGCACCTTCCATTGGCATCAGAGTTCGGTCTCAAGGCTGAGCACTTTACAGTGTTTGAGAAAAGATCCAAGGGTTCAACATGTCCGGATTCAATGAAGAAGCTACTGAAGGAAACATCAATAGAACACCTCTATTTTATGGGCAACAGTTCGAGTACTGGAAGGACAGGCTGAAGAGTTTCTTTTTTTCACAAGATTCCAAACTTTGGGACTTGGTGGAAGATGGCTATACTGCTCCAGAAGATGCTGATGGTGTTGAAATTGCCAGAAAAGATATGGATGCTGACTAGAAGAAGATGTACAAGATGCATCACAAATCTAGAACGTTCCTTTTCAATGCAATCACATTCAAGGAATTAGAAAAGTGCACTAACAAAGAAACAGCAAAGAGCATCTATGATAGTCTGACTCTGACTTACGAAGGTAGCAAGCAAGTCCAAGAAGTAAAGGCCAACATTCTAGTCAATAAGTACAAGTTGTTCAAGATGGAAGAAGATGAAGACATTGAAGCAATGTTTTCCAAATTTCAGACTCTGGTTTTGGGATTATGAGTACTCAAGAAGAGCTATACCACTACTGACCATGTGAAGAAAATTCTTAGAAGTCTGCCAACCAAGTGGAGACCAAAGGTCACTGCCATTCAGGAAGCAAAGGACTTGAATGCTCTAAAGCTGGAAGAATTAATCAGCTCCCTCAAGTTACATGAAATAGAGTTGGAAGAAGATGAGCCCAAGAAGAATAACAAAACCCTAGCCTTAAAATCCAAACAGAAGAAAGTTCTAAAAGCAGAAGCAGAATCAGAATCAGAAGACAGTGATTCTGATGACCAGAATCAGAAACCAGAAGAAGAAGAAATTGCCTTCATAACCAGGAAGGTTCTGAAGATGTGGCATAATAGAAAGAAGAAGTTTCCCCAAAGGTATTCCAAGCATTCCAATAGGGGAAAAGATGAACAAGACAAGAAGAGCATCATTTGCTATGGATGCAATGAACCTGGGCACATCAAATCAGAATGCACAAATTTGGAGAAAGGAAAACACTAGAAGAAAGACTCCAGACCCAAGAAGAAAAATCTGATGGCAACATGGGATGATTCTAATGAATCTTCTGATGACGAAGAAGCTGAATTAGCATTGATGGCCTGCATCAATTTTGCCTCTGGAGCCAGCTCTGAAAGTGAACCAGAAGAACCAAAATTGGCTCTAATGGCTCATATTCACACTGCCTCTGGATCCAACACAGACTCTGATTCTGGAAGTGAATTAGAAACAAAATTGGCTTTGATGTCTCACACCAATACTGCCTCTGGATCCGATACAAACTTTGATTTTGGAAGTGAATCATCAGAAGAAGAAAAAGAGGTATTTTATGAACTTACCCGATTTGATTTAATTACTGCAATGAGTGATATTTTAAATATCAACAACAAACTATCTTTAAAACTGAAAACACTTAGGGAAGAAAATTCAATTCTAACCAAAGAAATCGATGTTTTAAAGAATCAAAATGAAAAATCTAAAACAGAAAATGCAACTCTTAAAACTGATATTGTTGGGCTTATGTCTGAAAACCTAACTCTAAAAGTAATCTTTGTTCAACATCAAATACCTTATGTAATTCTGATATGCATGAACAAGTTTTACAAGATTTTATTGCTTATGGTATGGAAAGAAGCAAATATGCTTATGTGATTTATGGAGTTAGTAAAAATGGTAAAAAAGGCATAGGATTTGATGAATCTGTAACTGTAACTAAACCTATTCCCTATGATGTTTTATGTGCTGCTTGTGCTAAGAAAGGTCACTCAAAATTGTACTGTCCCATGATACAATCAAGGAAAGACAAGAAACCTTTCAAGACTGAAAAACCTGGACCCAACCAGATTTTGGTACCAAAAGATAAAATTGTTTATATTGCAGATGTTCTGAGTAACTAAAGTAAAACACCAATCATGGTGCCTGGTCAATGGATGCTGGCAATATATGAAGGGAAAAGGTCTATGTTCCAGCACTTACCAAGCAAAAGCAAAGTGACTCTGGTGGAAGAAGAACTGATAAATACAATGCCTATCAGAACCAAAACTATATGAAGAACATGAAATATCAAAACAGATAGAGGAAGCACACATATCAACAAAATTGGAACTACTAGAAGAAACATAATTATCATCAGTTTCAGAATTATTAGAGGAACCTGATATATCAGCAGAAAGAGGAAAATTAGAATCAGGAGAGTTCTTCAAACACTCCAGTAAAATTCATCAAGACTACAAACCAGAAATGGAATTCAAAGCCCTTCATCCAAACCATCTAATCACAGAACATACAGATTCAGAATCTGAAAATCAGAAACAAGAGGATTTTCAGAGTAAAACTTAAACTGTTGACATAGAGGTTACATCTTGCTGTAAATACTATTATTGTATGATATTTATGTTTACTGTGATAACAATAAGATCTTAAAAATCAAAGCTAGATAAGTATTCTGCAGGTTTTCAAACTATCAGAGGAACCAAGTGATCCACGTGATGTGAACACTTCAATAGAAAAAGTATTTCCTTGATTTCAAAAACAAGGAGAAACCACCAGAAGCAGAATTGATGGTTTGGCTGTATCGAGTTTATTTTTAAATTATTTGATTTGTATTATGTTATATGACAAATAGCTTGACTTGAAAAGTCAAAGTAAGATGAACCTGATGTAGGTTAACCAGAACCAGAGGAAGCTGATGCAGGTTTACTAGAACCAGAAGCTGATGTAGATCTACTAGAACCAGAAGCTGATTTATTAGAACCAGAAGCTGATGCAGATTTACCAGAACCATAAGCTGATTTACTAGAATCAAAAGCTGATATAGATCTACCAGAACCAGAAGCTGATGCAGGGAAAAGAACTTGAAAAAGCAGAAGCTACAAGCATGAATACAACAAATCTTCATATGGTGTAAAGTAAGAAATGCTATGCTTTTTACCTTTCCACAATTCATATGGTGTTTTATTCAACATAGACCTAATATAGACTCTATTCTGAATGTAACATGCAATGTTGATTGCTTCAGCCCTAAAGTGTTTTGCAACATTTAAATCATTTAATATAGTTCTAGCCATGTCTTGGAGTGATCTATTCTTTCTTTCTACAAATCCATTCTGTTGAGGTGTTCTAGGAGAAGAAAAGTTGTGAGAAATTCCATTCTCATCACATAAACTTTCAAATAATTTGTTCTTAAATTTTCCTCCATGATCACTTCTAATTGATACTATCTTAAAACCTTTTTCATTCATGACTTGTTTACATAATGTTATAAATACAGTATGGGATTCACATTTACTTCTTAGAAATTTTACCCATGTACACTTAGAGTAATCATCTACTATAACAAAGCCATATTTCTTTCCATTTAGAGATGCTACTTTCACTGGTCCAAACAGATCCATATGTAGAAGTTCAAGAGGCTTTGAGGTAGTTACTGATTTCTTAGGAGTAAATGAATTTTTTTTTTGTTTTCCCTTTTGACAGCCTTCATACAAGATTTCAGTTTTGTAACTAAGATTAGGTAGACCTCTTACTAACTTAAGTTTGTTCAATTCTGAAATTGATCTAAGATTAACATGACCTAATCTTTTGTGCCACATTAAATTCTTTTTATTTACTGACATAAGACATTTAACCTCTTGCTTTCTTAGACTAAACAAATTTATTTTATAAATATTATTGTGCCTCTGACCTATGAAAAGCACAGATCCATCCTTCTGACTAATTGCCTTGCATGTTTTTTGATTGAATATAATACCATAATTGTTATCACTTAACTGACTTATACTCAACATGTTATGTTTAAGACCTTTAACAAACAAGACATCTTTAATAGATGGAGAGGTACCATTACCAGCTGTTCCTTGACCAATGATCTGGCCTTTTTGCTTTCCTCCAAAAGTTATTGTGCCTCCTTTGCTCAAAATTCTTGGAACATAAACCTTTTTCCTGTCATATGTCGCGAGCATCCAATGTACAGGTACCATGACTGGTGTTTTTACTTGTTTGCTAAGGACATCTGCAACAAAAATAATTTTACTTTTAGGTACCCAAATCTGGTTGGGTCCAGGTTTGTTAGTCTTGAAAAGTTTCTTGTTTATCCTTGTATTTAGCATAGGACAAGACACTTTGGAATAACCTTTCTTGTAACAAACAACACACACAATATTAGAGGAAACAGGTTTCAGCACAGGTTTAGGTTCAGTTATAGTTTATTCTAATCCTATACCTCTATTTCCATTCCTATTAACTCCATAAATCATAGAAGCATATTTGCTTCTTTGCATACCATTAGCAAGAAATTCTTGAAAAACTTTTTCATGCATATCAAAATTACATGTGTTATTTTCAATCGATGTTGAATTATGGTTATTTTTTAGAGTTAGACTTTCAACTTTAAGTTTAGCAAAACTGTTTTTCAAACATACATTCTCTGTTTTCAATTATGCAATATCAGTTTCAAGAATGGCACTTTCTGTTTTAGATTCCACAATTTGATTCTTTAAAACATTAATTTCTTCTGTTACATTTGTATTTTCTTTTTTAAGAATTTTCAGTTTTAAAGACCATTTGTAATTGCTATTTAAAAAGTCATTCAGAGTAATAATCAAATCAGATCGAGTGAATTCAGAATATACCTCAGTTTCATCATCTTCGGATTCTCTTCCAGAATTGGATTCTGTGTTGGATCCAGAGACAGAGTTGGTGTGAGCCATCATAGCCAAATCTGCTTGTTCATCTTCAGAGGATTCATCAGAATCATCCCATGTAGCCATCATACTTTTCTTCTTGGTTATGGAATCTTTCCTCTAGTGCTTCTCTTTCTCCATATTTGGACATTCTAACTTGATATGTCCAGATTCATTGCATCCGTAGCAGATGATACCTTTCTTGTCATGTGTATCATCACTTCCTTTGTTGGACTGCTTGGAATATCTCTGGGAAAATTTCTTCCTTCTATTGTGCCACATCTTTATGAACTTTCTAGATAAAAAAAATCTATTCTTCCTTTGAGTTCAGACTTTGATCGTCTGAATCACTATCTTCTGATGCTGATGTTGCTTTCAAAGCCTTCTTCTGCTTGGATTTCAGGGCTAGAGTTTTGTTCTTCTTCTGAGGTTCATCTTCTTCCAACTCAATTTCATGTAATCTGAGGGAGCTGATTAATTCTTCCAGCTTTAGAGTATTTAAATCTTTAGCTTTCTAAATAGCAGTGATCTTTGGTCTCCACTTGATTGTCAGACTTCTAAGTATTTTCCTTACATGATCAACAGTAGTGTAACTCTTTTCTAGTACCCTTAATCCTGATACTAGAGTCTGGAATCTGGAAAACATAGTTTCAATGTCTTCATCTTCCTCCATTTTGAACATTTCATATTTCTTGACCAAAATGTTTGCTTTAGCTTCTTGAACTTGCTTACTTCCTTCATAGGTCAGAATCAGACTATCATAAATGCTCTTTGTTGTTTCTTTGTTGGCGCACTTGTCAAATTCTTTGAAGGTGATTGCATTGATCATAAAAGTTTTGGATTTGTGATTCATTTTGTACATCCTCTTCTGATCTGTATCCATGTCTTTTCTTGGAATTTCATCATTGTTTTCATCCTTTGGAACAGTATAGCCATCTTCCACCAAGTCCCAAAGTTCAGGATCTTGTGAAATAAAAAACTTCTCAGCCTATCCTTCCAGTACTCAAATCGTTCTCCTTCAAATAGAGGAGCTCTGTTGATGTTTCCTCCAACAGCTTCTTCAGACATATTGATCGTTAGATCTTTCCTCAAACACGATAAAGTGCTCAGCCTTGAAACCTGGCTCTGATACCAATTGAAGGTGCAACACAAGAAAGGGGTTGAATTGTGTTTGACAAACTTTAATTCTTTTTCCTAATTAGTTGAATAATGAGCAATCAGAGTAAATAAGCAGTGGATAATAAAAGTTAACACCTCAAATTTATACTGGTACACCTTTAACTAGGCTACGTCCAGTCCTTTCCTTTAGAAGGCCTTTTCACTAATTCAAACTCCTTTAAATTACAACACCACTAACCCTTCAAGCCAGTCTTCCTAAACAGCCTGACAACCCCAGACTTTTGAGGAACAACAACACCTTGGCTATACCAGCCAAGTCTTCTCAAACAGTCTGTCAACCCCAGACTTTTGAGGAACTTCACAACCTTAAACCTACAAGCTAAGTCTTTTTCTAACAATCTGACAACCCCAGATTTTAGAAGGAACTTCAACACTATAGGATTTTATACAAGGGATCAAAATTAAAACTGAGTAACTACTTCTGGAAAGTTGATACTCACAATAAGCTTAACTTGAACTTGAGTGTTTGCTTCTGAAAAATTTATGATGACAATCAGCCTCACACTCTAAGAAAAGAACACTTAGAAAATATTTATCTTTTAAGCAAGTGTTTCTCTCCTTTGAACTTATTGAATACTTAGGAATTTTTGCTTGAGTTCTTCTCTTTTTCGATACTTTAATCTTCAACATTAAGCCTCTATTTATAGTTGAAATTAGAGCTTCACTTTGATATGTTGCTTTACTTCTGGAGTGTATTTCGATTGATTCTGTTTTGAGAATATTCTGGAGTATTTTGCTCAGATTCTGTTTCTAGAGTCCTTTGCTCTGATTCTGTTTTGAGCATTTTGCTCAGATTATGTTTTGAGCATACTTTCAGCTAGATTGTTTTTCTGGAGTCTTTTGCTCTGATTATGTTTTGAGCATTTTGCTCAAATTCTGTTTTGAGTATACTTTCAGCTAGATTCTGTTTCTGGAGTCTTTTGCTCCGATTCTATTTTGAGCATTTTGCTCAGATTCTTTTTTGAGCATACTTTCAGCTTCTGATTTTTGCCTCTAATGAGATCCTATGAGATTATCCTCCGACGGAATCCTCTTATTGTATCCTTTGACGGGAACTTCTGATTATATCCTCTGATGGGATCTTCTTATGATTTCCTCTTACACGTTCCTCTGATGATATCCTCCGGTGATATCCTCTTGTAATATCCTTTGATGATATCCTCTGGTGATATCCTCTGATGATATCCTCTGGTGATATCCTCTGGTGATATCCTCTGATGATATCCTCTGAATATATCCTATGGTGATATCCTCTGATTATATCCTCTGGTGACCATCATCTGGTGATCATCCTGTTTGTGACTTGTATCTTCTGGTGACTTCATCTTTTGGTGGCATTTTTCATTCTTCTTCTAAGTCAAATATGTTATTTTCATAAAATACTTTTGTTATCATCAAAACCTTAAGTGATAAGACCAACTTGGTTCCAACAACTGTGACTCTGATTATGCTGGAGACTGCACATTCTTGGGAGACAATCTAATATCCTGATCAAGCAAGAGACAAAGCACCATTGCCTTGTCAACAGCAGAAGTTGAATACATTTCAACAGCCGGATGCAGCTCTCAACTCATTTGGATGAAACATTAGCTGGAAGACTATAAACTCATGGAGACCAACATCCCTTTATACTGTGACAACACTTCAGCCATCAACCTAACCAAAAACTATATCCTACATTCTAGAGCCAAACACATAGAGATCAAACACCACTTCATCAGAGATTATGTTCAAAAAGGGGTACTTAACATTCAATTTGTAGACACTGACCATCAATGGGCTAATATATTCACCAAACCATTATCTGAAGATAGGTTATTAAGTTTTTATCTTATTTTACATTATTGTTGTTGGAACCAAGTTGGTTCTAAGTACTTAGGATTTTGATGTTTACAAAAGCACTCCATGTAATCTTATTTTGTACCTTGAATTATTACATTAAATACCACCAGAAAATGAAGTTTGCAGAGGCAGAAAATGCATCCATAATGCATCCTGGAATTACCAGAGGATACACCAGGATGTCAAAACACCACCAGAGGATATCTTTGCTGACCTAGATCAGAAGGAAGCAACAATAGAAGGAGACCTGGACCAGACCAGAAGGAAGCCTGCCAGAGGGAGACTTGATCCAGACCATAAGGAATCAAATGTCAGATTTATTCCAGAAGTTATTCTGACCAGAAGATGGCCTGGCAGTGAAATAATAAACAGCCCAGACTTGATCTAGACTTAATCAGAGGATAAGTTAATGGGTCTAGAATAAGAGACTCAATCCAGATTTGACCCAGACCAGAAGATAGCATGGTTCAGGGTATGAAACTAAGTCCAGACCAGAAGAAATGATCTCCATATTTGATCCAAAACTCATTCAAAATAGAAGGTAAAATGTCCAGAAATCTCCAGATGTGAGTTCCAGCTTTCAAGAAGCAAGCACTCGTGTTATTTTCTTTCCCTTGTGTTAGATCTAAGTTGTTGAAGTAGAGTCTACAATCTGAGGGAGTAAGAAGCGGTAGCAGATTACTTGGCAATTAGATTCAAGGCGTTGTAATTCCTTCTACAATCTGGGGTTGTCAGATTGGTAGAAGAAGACTTGACTTAGGAAGTCAAGGTGCTGTATTCCTCAAGAGTCTAGGATTGTTAGACTGTTTGAGAAGACTGACTTGGAAGGTTAGTGGAGTTGTTGTAATTCAACGTTTGAATTAGTGAAATTCTTCAAGGTGAAGGGACTGGACGTAGCCTCGTTAACGGTGAACCAGTATAAAATTCTGTGTTTTTATTTTTACTTTATATCCGCTGCTAACTCTATTTTATTCATACATCAAGTTTTGTTTTAAAACTGCAAAAACAGAAAAAGTATTCAAGTTAGTCAAACACAATTCAACCCCCCCTTCTCGTGTTTGCACCTTCACCAAGGTCTACCAGTCTTACCTTAAAGTTCGATTGTATCCCTCCACGATCAGGCTCATTCAGTTGTACTTCCCCGAATCACTAGGTTTGTCAAACCCTCCATATATGATGACAAAATAATCCTCACTCCAAAACTACAACATCTATCTCATACTTACTCGATTATCACAACTCAACAAGTTTCAGTTGGACTTCACAATATTCATCATTATATATATATATATATATATATATATATATAATCACAATAAAACCCCAATATTTGGTTTACACTACTCACAATACACAGTCCAATCTCATCAATCACATAATAAGAAATCAAATAGGTGGCACATTCAAGTAATATCATAATTTCAATCAAGTAATAAGAACACTCAAGTACATATCATTCATACAATAACAATCAGCATAAGGTTTCATAAAACTAGACAACATGCAATCTTGATATAAATAAATTCACAACAATTCTATAGGTTGCTAAAATATATTTTAGTCCTCATTATTACCATTCATATATTATTAATTAATTATTACTACTCAATATGGCTCGATGAATATTTGGGAATTTCGGAATTCTCGTTCATCCCACATTATTTTATACTCATAAAATTGAACCTCCTATCACCCCTTACCTTGGCTGAAGATTTTTCCCAACGAAGCTGAGCTGCTGATTTAATGTGTCGCGTCTTCTCCAACCACCGTATCTAACAGTCCACGAAAGAGAATAAATCAACGCAACAACCAAATACAAATTAATTACTTGCTCCAATAGATAAATAATTTCTTTATTAATAATACATAAATAAATTATCATCTATTTGTAATATAACTCAAAAATATATTTAATATCATTAAAAACACATATTACTATAATCAGATTTTGTTTAAACTAAGCATGACAGAAAGAACTAATTTATGTGTCTCTCTATATATATATAGCTTTGATTTTTAAATCAATTTTTATATATATCATATGCACACACGTAATAATAATTTAATCACAGCTTATTATTGGTTACACCAAATTTTATACTATAGTCAAAATAAATTATTTTAAGAGTAGTGTGGATTCCAAAGTGTTTTTTATGTCCCGAAAATTCAAGCTTCTTCCTAAAGAAATTGAGTGTTGGTTTACAAAAATTGACCACATCTTTGAACATACACGAATTCGACATGAAGAAGTTCTAACTGCATTTTACAAAACAAGTGTAGATAAAATGCAATGGCACCCTGTTTCTGTTACCAGTCACATAAAATGAACTAACTATCATAAAAAAACTCAGAATACAACTTTCAGTATCAGGTCATAATAAGCATTTCTCTCCCCTACATTCTATCATTGATATTGTTCTAAATGGTTAGCTGAAATATTCATAAATCATTAAAATATACCTACACATCTGACATAATTATGTTAATATAATTTTCTTTTTCCAATTATCAGTTCTGTTGATAGTACATATTATTCTACATTTACTGCCTTAATTTTCCATCTCGATGCCTATGATGAGTTCTCTGTTCATTTTTTAGCAACAACCAATAAATTCACTATCCTAGAATTCACCAGATGGTCAGTTGATTACAAATCACTTATATAATAATGGTAAAAATATCAAACACCTAAAATAATTCTCATTTTTCCACCAGAAATGCTAAAAAGGACAACTCGAATTCTTAATCGTGATAATTCAAGTTCGGTAAGTTACACATTGCCATTCTTTGTGTGCCAATTTCAATTGTATGATTTATTCTATTATTCTATCAAAATCTATGTATTTATCAAAATCTAATTGATGAATTGTGACGTAATCATACCTGATCGCAATTGAAATCGGCAAGAAGCATTAATTCTTCTCTTCTGGTCTTTCTATCAGTACAAAGACATTATTTAAATATATATATATATATATATTATAGGTAATAGGATGAAGCTTGGCAGAGGTGGATGAGAATTCTAGTAATGAAATCTAGTAAACTTATGTGTATATATATATATGTATATTAGTGTAGGTAATAGGATGAGGTTTTTGTTGGCATAATGTTGCTGTTGTTGTTGTTGTTGTTGATAGGGCAAACGTGAAGGAAATTAACGCACATGTCAAACACACATATAATAATATATCATTAAATATAATAAAAAGAAATTGGGGTGTTACAGTATCATTTAGTGATGAATTGGTCTTCAAATGATCACTTGCACTTCTAATGATTAGGGTTTAGGATGAGATGACTTGTACTTCCATTCAGATCTTCCTTCTGACTTATCTTGACTGTTTCTGACTTGATCATATTCATCTTTTTCTAATTTGCTTGAATCCTTTGATTTTTCAGGTTCTTCTGGTTTGTTTGTATTTGCTTCTTCTGAGTCTAGTAAACCTACAGTATCCTCAAGCTTTGAATTTTAAAGGTCAATCTATTTGTCATATAGCATAATATAAATCAGATAATTGAAGAATGGAATCAATACAACCAAAAAATCAGTTTTGTTTCTTGTCGTTTCAAATACTTTATGAAAGCCAAACTTGTATGCTACTTTTGCAGAAGTGTTTAGATTATGCGGATCTCCTAGTTCCTCTAAATTTTTGAGAACCTGCAAAATACTTATCTAGCTTTGATGTTTAAGATCAAGCTTCTTTTTATCACAATAAACATAATATCAATGAATAATTATATTTAAAGAAAGATATAACTTATATGTCAACCATTTTAGTTTCACTCTAAAAACCCTCTCATTTGTTCTTTTCTGGTTTTTAGATTCTGAATTTTCATATTCTCTAATTAGAGGGTCTGGATGAAGGGATTTGAATTCCCATACATGTTTGTAGTCTTGATGAATTTTATTGGAGTGTTCAAAGAAGTCTCCTAATTTTGATTGTTAATCTCACACTTGAGTTTCTGCTGATGTATCAGGTTCCTCTGGTAATTTTGGAATTGATGATAATTTTGATTTATTTGTTAGTTCCAGTTTTGTTGATGTGTTTGATTTCTCTACCAGTTTTGACTTTGTTAATATGTGTGAATTCTCTTCCAGTTTTGATTCTGCTGATACTCTAGATTTTTCTGATTTTTCTGGTTCATCATATGGTTCTGGTTCTAATAGGTACTGTGCTGACTAGTCCTTCTTCAACCAAATTCAGTTGGCTTCTATTAGTTAAGGATTGGAATATAGACCTTTTTCCCTTCATATATTGCAAGCATCCATTAACCAGACACCATGACCGGTGTTTCAATTTGGTTGCTTAGAACATCTACAACATAAACCAATTTATCCTTTGGTACCCAAATCTGGTTGTGTCCTCGTTTGTTAATTCTTAAAGGTTTCTTGTCTTTCCATGTGGTTAGCATAAGACAAGAAATTTTAGTGTGACCTTTCTTATAGCAAATAGTACATAAAACATCAGAGGGAATAAACTTAAGTTTAATTACTTTTTCTTGAAATCCTATTCCTCTTTTACCATTCCTACTAACAGCATAAATCATAAATGCATACTTGCTTCTTTCCATACCATTATCAAGAAAATCTTGAAATACTTCTTCATGCTTATCAGAGTTACATGTGGTATTTTCAATTGATGTTGAACTATAATTACTTTTTCGAGTTTGATTTTCAGCCTTAAGTTCAAAAATATCGATTTTCAAATTTGCATTCTCTATTTTAAGTTTAGTAATATCAGTTTTCAGAGTTGCATTATCTGTCTTATGTTCAGTAATATCGGTTTTCAGAGTTTCATTTTTTATTTTAATTTCAGTAATATTAGTTTTCAGAATTGCATTTTCTGTTTTAAGGTTAGCACTTTTATTTTTTAAAACATTAACTTTTTCAGTTAGATTTGTATTTTCTTTACTAAGTATTTTCAGTTTTAAAAACAATTTTTGATTTTTATTTAAAAAAATCATTTAATGCAGTAATTAAATTAGATCGATTAAAGTAAAAAAAATATCTCAATTTCTTCATCTCTAATTCACTGAATCCAGACATGTTAAACCCTTGGATCTTTCCTCAAACACTTTCAATGCTCAGCCTTGAAACTGAGCTCTGGTTTCAATTGAAGGTGTAAACACCAGAGGGAGGGGGTGAATTACGTTTGACAAAATTGATAACTTTTTGCTAATTTGATGAAGGTTGGTTGGTTTTCATGAATTACTTAGATAAGAAGTAATTGGATTTAGAGGCAGCAAAACAATGAAAGCATAAATAATTTGACGTATAGATTTATTCTGGTTCACCACTAACTAGGCTACATCCAATCCCCTCATTCATAAGGCTTTCATCAACTAATTCAAATATCTTGAATTACAAAACACCTGACCCTCCAAGCCATTCCTTCTAAACAGCCTGACAACCCCAGATTTTTTAGGAACAACACCACCTTGACCCTACAAGCCAAGGCTTTCCAAACAGCCTAACAACCCCTGACTTTTGAAGAACTAACCACCTTGACCCTACAAGCTAAGTCTTCTCCTAAAAACCTTACAACCCCAGATTGAAGAAGGAACTAAACCACTATAGGATTGGATACGAAAGATTGGAACTTTAAGTGTTTGCTTCTAAAAAAACCTGATAATAATAATAACTCTCACACTATAAGAAAAGAACACTCAGAAAAATATTTCTAACTTGAACAAGTGTTTCTCTCTTTGAACTCCAAGATGAATTTGAAGTTTTGAGCTTATGAGTACTTCTACTCTTTTATGATTTTTGATGCTCTTCTTCTTCTTCAACCTTGAGTATCTATTTATAGTTAAAATTTGGGCTTCAATTTAGTCCTTGTTTAATTCTGAATTGTATCTTTTTCAAATGGAGTTTGTAAATTCTTAATATTGATTATGTTTGTATTTTGTTCAGATTGAGTTTGTAAATTCATCAGATTGATTATGTTCATATTTTGTTATTGATAAATCTTGATCAAATCTTCTATAATTCTTCTTCAAATCTTGAGCATATCTTCTTTTTAACTTGGTCAAAGATTTTCTTCAATGATAAATTTAAATCAAATCTTATTTTAGAGTTTCTTCAATTATAAATCTGAATCAAATCTTATTTTAGTTTTTATTCAATTAAAAATTTGAATCAAATCTTATTTTAGTTTTTCTTCAAAAACACAAATCTTCTTTCATACTCTTTGAAGTCAAATATATTGTTATCATTAAATACTTTTATTATCATCAAAACCCTAAGTATAAAACCAACTTGATTCCAACAAACTCTTCTAATTACACACTTTGGAA
Organism: Cicer cuneatum; assembly: GCA_037974295.1. Classification (NCBI taxonomy): domain Eukaryota; kingdom Viridiplantae; phylum Streptophyta; class Magnoliopsida; order Fabales; family Fabaceae; genus Cicer; species Cicer cuneatum. Next base: position 22,816,597 of record JBBPBO010001984.1, on the reverse strand, counting down.
GACTTTTATGGAAGACATGTTAAGCAATAAATATTTGTATGAACCTATTGAGGGTGACACTGCTAAATCCACAGATAAATTTGACGCTGATTAGAAGAAGATGAATAGAACGGTAGTGGAGTTGATCAGGCAATGGTTGGATCTGAGTGTATATTCACATGTTGAAACTCAAACAAATGCTAACAAGATGTGGGAGAAATTAAAAGAGTTGTATGAACAAAAGAATATGTAAAATAAAGCATTATTGATTCAGAAGCTGGTGAATATGAAATACAAATATGGGGATTCAATGGCAGAGCATATGAGTATTTTTCATAATACAGTGAATCAGTTGACAACGACGTATATTAAATTAGATGATGAATTGCAAGTGTTGTTATTGTTGAGTTCATTGCCTGATAATTAGGAAGTCTTTGTTGTGACATTGACCAATTCAGCTCCAAGTGGAAAGTTGAAAAGTAAACAGTTAAAGAGAACATGTTGAATGAATAAGCTCGAAGAAATGAGCGTGGTTTGATTGGTTCTTCCTCAAAGTTAGAAGCACTAGCTATAAAATCACGGGAGAGAAGTCAATCTAGACACTTCCATAGACGTGACAACTCTGAAAGTCGTAGCAAGTCGAGGACTAGAAAAGAAGTGATATGCTACCATTGTGGGAAAGTGTAATGCCCAAGATTTTTGATCCAAAGCGTTTAGAAAAATTTACGGCAATTTTTTTTGGTAAGAATATCTAACATTTGTCCATTTAAATACTTAGTAACAATTACATTTATTTAATATTATTAAAAAATGTTTATTCAAAAACTAAAACAAAGAAAAATCAAGTATTCCTAACGGAAGGGAACCCCTTCCGTATTTCTCGAATGAGTGCATTTTAAAGTTTGGTCACAAAATATTTAAAAATAGATATAGAAATATTGCGGCAATTCTATTATTACAAAATTTGTCTTGAAAACCCTATTTTTATCCCACGTTCGCCGCACGTTAATGAAGGTGCAAACACGAGAAGGGGGGTTGAATTGTGTTTGACTAACTTGAATACTTTTTCTGTTTTTGCAGTTTTAAAACAAAACTTGATGTATGAATAAAACAGAATTTTATACTAGTTCACCGTTAACGAGGCTACGTCTAGTCCCTTCACCTTGAAGGATTTCACTAATTCAAACCTTGAATTACAACAGTTCCACTGACCCTCCAAGTCAGTCTTCTCAATCAGTCTAACAATCCTAGACTCTTGAGGAATACAGCACATTGACTTCTTAAGTCAAGTTTTCTCCTACCAATCTCATAACCCCAAATTGTAGAAGGAATTACAACGCCTTGAATGTAATTGCCAAGTAATCTGCTACCCTTTCTGACTCCCTCAGATTGTAGACTCTACTTCAACAACTTAGATCTAACACAAGGGAAAGAAAATAACACGAGTGCTTGCTTCGGGAAAGCTGGAACTCACAATTAACCTCACTGAAAACTCGAGTGTTTTCTTTTGGAAGTGTATGACTCTTTTGTGATTTTTGATACTAAGTATTCTGCCTTGAGCCTCCTTTTATAGATTTCAATTAGGGTCTCTTCCAAGCTGAATTTCGAGCTGTATCTTGCTGGATTCTCTTGCAAAAATACTCTGACCAATCGGGTTTCATATAAATAAAAAACATATCCTTTTATCTCCATATTTATTTTCATAAATAACTTAGGCCAATCCTGTCTTTAATTAATTCTGGAACAACTGTTTCTTCCCGCCAATAGCTTCCAAACTCCCATACGACTTCACATTATTTTTATAACAAATCCTTTTAATACTTTGATCAAATTTAATTAAATCTCCACCGTTAATCCTCATGATTAAATCTGGACCATTTGATCTTCTGCGGTAGTCCACATCTGGACCATACTAAGTGATCTGCTGTGATCCTTTGGTTTCGGCCAACCTTGGACCACACTTTCTGATCTTCTGATCTCGGCCAACCTGGACTTGCAAACTGATCTGCTGTGATCCTATGATCTCAGCCAATGCTGGACGACACGTTCTGACCTTCTGATTTCGGCCAACACTAGGCCAAAGTCTGATCTTCTGATCTCGGCCATCACTGGACCATATACTCAAATCTTGACCATTGATCTGAACCTTTTCCCTCTGATCTGGACCAATTCGGAAATGGGTCTGGATTGAACTGAAATTAAATCTGGACAAATAATATTTCAGTCTGGACATTTTACCTTCTGATTTGGATCAGGTTTGGATCAAATCTGGACATCATTTCTTCTGGTCTGAACTTAGTTTCATACCCTGAACCATGCTATCTTCTGGTCTGAGTCAAATCTGGATTGAATCTCTTGTTCTAGACCCATTAATTTATCCTCTGATTAAGTCTAGATCAAGTCTGGGCTGTTTATCATTTCACTGCCAGGCCATCTTCTGGTCAGAATAACTTTTGGTCTAAGTCTGACTAATGATTCCTTCTGGTTTGGATCAAGTCTCTCTCTGGCAGGCTTCCTTCTGGTCTGGTCCAGGTCTCCTTCTGACTTTGCTTCCTTCTGATCTGGGCCAGCAAAGATATCATCTGGTAATTTCAGGATGCATCCTCTGGTACCTTCTGGATGCATTATCTGGTGTCTTCATCTTCTGCCTCTGGAAACTTTATCTTCTGGTGGTATTTAATGTAATAATTCAAGGTACAAAATAAGATTACATGGAGTGCTTTTGTAAACATCAAAATCCTAAGTACTTAGAACCAACTTGGTTCCAACAGTTAATACTCATCAACTACTCTTGAATCTCCTCAAACTCATTCATACCTAAAATTTTGTTGTAAGGGTTAGTTTTTTCCATTATCCACATCAAACCAAAGCTAAACATATAGAAGAATAACACAAAATATATAAAAGTAAAAACTTCCAATTTAAAAGAAAAAAATGCGCAAACCAGTAAATTGTATATAAAAACCATATGTATAATGCATGCTCCTAAAACTATATGATCCAGATATAAACCTGTCACTAAGGCAACTTCCAAACAAAAAAATCACTCATACCACTAGGGAAAATAAATATGTCACTAAGGCAACTCCCACAAAGATGCATATGTCATGACATGACCATATATTATCAAAAAACTATATTCCCACACAGCCCACTAAGAATCATGTCATATGCATTAAAAAAACCACATTTTTAAAACCACCATCTTATTCACACATCACAAAGATCATATAACACACATCCTTATCATGAGAATCATATATTCATAGACAAATAATCATTAAATGATAACCTTCACCGCATACGCATAAAAATCGGAACTTGACTTCATTTACACCTTAAACATTAAAACTTTTTAAAACCATCATCTTATTCACACATCACAAAGATCATATAACACACATCCTTATCATGAGAATCATATATTCATAGACAAATATTCATTAAATAATAACCTTCACCACGTACGCATAAAAATCGGAACTTGACTTCATTTACACCATAAAGATTAAAACTTTAACATATATAACAAGAAACTTCAAACTCCAACTTATATACATCATCAAAATTAAAAACTTCATATTTCGCTTCATATTCGTCGTACAAATTAAAACTTTATCACGTATAATATAAAAATTCATACATTACTTCTTAAAAAAAATCGTACATTACATATCGAACTCAACGTAAATGATTCGGATTTCATTATTTTAATTCATTAGTCTACATTTATTCCTTTCAAAAGCAGACAATTACAATTATTAATTTCATGTCAACCAACCAACATTTTAACTATAATTTGTGTGGGGAAAAACCCTTACCTTGGCCGCTTTTCTTCCTAGTACAAAGCTCTAAGCCCCCACGAAGTTGTTCACACGAAAATAAATTCCAAGATTTTAATGAATGAAGAAGAGGAGGTGTGAAGGTGATGGCGGCTAGGGTTACGATATTCCTTTCTGCTTATTATTACTTAGTATGGAAATATTGTAGAGTTTAGGGAAAATTTAAAGTGGAGATTATTGGATAGATAGTGTTGGGCCCAAATAAAGGATAGAAGGGAGAAAATATTATTTTATTTATTAATTTATTTCCTAACCTTGATCATACAAAACCATGCCACAAACTCCAAGCCCAAATTTCTATTATGGGTTGGGTCACACCAAGCCACAAACCCTTAGCCCAAATTCTTCTTGTACTAAAAAAAACATCTACATATATATATATATATATAAAACTTTTCCATTGATTAAATAATTCTTTCTAATAATTTTATCAACTACAATCAGTCGAACAAAGCAAATAATTATCAAACCTAAATTAATATTGAAAAATATATATATTTATAGTTCTTAATTATTTTCAATAATAAATTTAAAGGTTGTTACACAAAGCATGTCACATAAAAGAAACTGCAGGTTCCTTAAGAGATATCAATCAAGCGAAAGAGATTAATACAGAGAGAAGAAAAATGATAAAGATACAATATCAGTTGCATCTAATGTTTACATTGTTTGTGATGATAATTCCATAAACCTTGCATGTCAGGATTCAACTTGGATTATTGATTCGGGTGCCTCATATCATGTTACTTCTAGGCATGATTTCTTCTCATGTTATAGTGTTGGTGATTTTGTCATGGTAAAAATGGGAGATGAAGGAGTATGTGAAATTATCGATATGGGAGATGTTTAGGTTGAAACTAGGATTGGTTATAAGCTTTAATTGAAGAATGTTAGACATGTTCCTAATATTCGTCTCAATTTGATTTTGGTGAAAGACTTGGATATTGAGGGTTATCACACTTACTTTGGTGATGGTGGTATATGTAAAATCACAAAGGGTCTCTAGTGGTTGCAAAGGAGCAAACTTTCACTTCTCTCTATAGAATGTCTACGAAGCTATGCAAGGAAGAAGTGAATGCAATTGAAGATGTCGCTTCTGATTTATAGCATATGCGCCTTGGTCACTTGAGTAAGAAACGACTCAACATACTTGCACTCATTGTTTTGTTGGAAAACAACATAGAGTTTCTTTTCATAATATTGGTCGTCATAAGAGGAAAATATGACACTTTCAGGCTTGAGAAAATAGTTCCAAAGACACCTTAGGATAGTGGTGTTGCAGCAAGAATGAATCGTACGATTAATGACAAACACGAGAAAGAGGGTTGAATTGTGTTTGCCAAAGTTGAAAACTTTTTGCTGATTTGATAAAGGCTGGTATGAATTACTTGGATAAGAAGCAATCAGATTCAAGGGTAGCGAATAATCACTACAAGAAAAATGACTTATAGTGACAGGCAAAGTTTGTCACTAAAAGTCAAAAACTGTAGGTATAGGTCAATAATACTTTGAGTGACACTCAAATCAACCTTCAACTTGAAAGGGGCGTCTTGCTACACTTTGAGGACTGTCAATCCATGTTTTGAGAAATGTCACTACAGGTTTTTGATTTCTACCTACAACAATGACTGTCACTAAAAACTACATAAATATCAATAAAGAATTAATCTATTCCTACGGTATTGTCTGTCACTAAAAAGTAATATATAAAAATAAAAAATTGATATATTCTTACGGTATTGTCTGTCACTAAAACTTATTTAATATTATTTATTAAATTAAATTTATTTTATCTTCCTACTAATTGTAATTCTAAATTATTCTTTAATTTATGTGGAGAAGAGTTTTAAGTAGAGTGTCAATCAGTGGATGAAGTTAATAAGAAAAAGAGATAACTAGTTTGCAAAATAGGAGTTTAAGGAAGAGAGCACACACAAGGAACTTACACGACTGGGAGGGATGTGTTTGCCACTGAGTAGGTCGAGAAGAACAGTTCCAAAGCTATAGATGACACTTTCAGGGGTGACCCTTCCTGCAATGCAATATTAGAGACAATACAATTAGTAAAGTGTGTGATTAATGTAATACAAATAGTGAAGGAGGAAAGATAGAGTTAGTTAGTAACCATTTCTTAAATATTCAGGAGGTGTGTAAGCAAGGTTTGTGCTATAACTTTTTCCATCGCTACTGTTCTTCATTAAATTTTTGATGAAGACAAAAAGATCATTGATCAAAAAGAAAAAGGATTTTAAGCAACTTATCTTTCAAATTTATATTTAGGTAAAAGCATTTGATATTAAATCAAAATACAGTTTAAGTACAATATTATGAGAACCTTCTGATAGCATATGCATTAAAATATTTTATGAAAATATTTAATAACATTTGCATTGTTTGAAAATAAAGTTTTTACAAAACTGGAAATCTGTATTCGAATACGAAGTACCGTAGTCGAATACAGACTATAAATCAGAAGCTAAAACTGAAGATCTGTATTCGAATACAAAGTGTCGTAGTCGAATACAAATTGCAAGTCAGTGGCTAATTTTAAACATTTGTATTCCACTACAACTTTATGTAATCGAATACAACTCAAGTCAGTAGCTATTTTTAAACATTTGTATTCGACTACAACTTTGTGTATTCGAATACAACTCAAGTCAGTGGCAAAAATCCCGTACTTGTAGTCGACTACAAGATATTGTATTCGACTACAACATTCAAATTTCAAATACAAACAGAACGTTATAGAAGGGTATTCAAATACACTAAGACTGTATTCGAATACAACTTCGAAACAATGCAATTTTTCAGTTTTGAAACATTGCACAAGTTCATCAAAACGTTTGGGAATCATTGCCATTGATCTGAAGTGTTACCTTGGAATATAAATACTTCAAAACTTCAGTTTTAAACTAATCAATCCTACCACGAACTTTGAACAACTTTCTGAAATATTTTGTGATCTTTTCAAAGTTATATTTTCATGCTTCAAGTACATGCTCTACATTTTCATATCATTGAGAAAGGTTCTCTATTGTACTTGAAAGTATTTTGGATTGGTATCCTTGCACAAACTGTTATATCCTGTTGTTCTTAATTAAGAACATTGTTGTAAAAATCATTAAAGTTATTGTTTGAAGAAAGTAGTGTATTTTCTTCAAGTGTTGTAAACTAAGATAGTGGTGTGCTATCTTAGGCAGAGTGTTAGGAATTTGTAATTGAAGTCTTAGGGTTAGACTTGTACTTATTCTAACAGATATTGGAAAATCTCTTGTGGGGTGCAAGAGGACTGGATGTACCCTTGGTTGTAAGGGGAACCAGGATAAATCTCTGTGTGTTTTTACCTTCTGTCATTTACAACTTTCATTCACTAACACAACAAGATTAAACAAACTTAAAACAGTCACTTAACCATTTCTTAAATATTCAGGAGGTGTGTAACCATTTCTTAAATTTCTTAACACAGTAAGACTTGTACTTATTCTGGTTCCAGTTCTTGTGCCTCTGATACTGGTTCCAGTTCTGATTCTGGTTCCAGTTCCTGTTCCTATGATACTTGTTCCAATTTCTGTGCTTCTGATACTGGTTCCAGTTTTGATTCTGGTTCCAGTTCCTATTCCTATGATACTGGTTCCAGTTTCTGTGCTTCTGATACTTGTTCCAGTTTTGATTCTGGTTCCAGTTCCTGTTCCTATGATACTGGTTCCAGTTTCTGTGCTTCTGATACTGGTTCCAGTTTTGGTTCTGATTCCGATTCTGGTTGAGTTGACCAGACCTTCTTCCATCAGACTCATATTGCCTTTGTCTTGTTGTAGCAGGAACATAAACCTTCTTCTGCTTGTGCATTGCCAACATCCATTGTCCAGGCACCATTGTTGGTGTCTCCTTCTGGTTGCTCAGAATATCTATAACATAGACAATTTGATCTTTTGGTACCCAGAACTGATTGGGTCCAGGTTTGTTAGTCTTAACAGCTCTCTGATCTTGTTCAGATTTTACCAGTGGACAAGAGAGTTCAGAGTGACCTTTCTTAGCACAAACAATGCATAAAACATCAGAATGAACAGCTTTACTTTCAGTAATTGTTTCTGTAAAACCAAGACCTCTCTTTCCAGAGTTACTGTTTCCATAAATCATAGATGCATATTTACTTCTTTCCATTCCATTAGAAATAATGTTTTGAAAAAATTACTCATGAATATCAGATTCACAAACAGTTTTAGAAGTGGAACAAATATTACTTTTGAGAGTTTGGTTTTCAGACTTGAGTCTTGCAACTTGAGTTTTAAAATCTTTGTTTTCAATTGCATACTCAGAATTTCGATTCTTTAAAACTTGGACTTCTTTGGTTAGATTTTTCTTATCTTCCCTAAGAGTTTTCAGTTTTAAAGACCTCTTATTTTTTGCATTTAACAAGTCTTTTAAAGTCTCAATTAATTCAGATTTAGAGAGATCAGAAAATACCTCACTATCTTCATCTTCTGATTATGTTCCAGAGCCTGAGCTGTATCTAGAACTTGAGTTGATATGAGCCATCAGAGACAGAATTGCTTCCTCTGATGTGTTTCCAGACTTGCTTGAATGACTACTTCATTCATTCTTCCTTCTGCCTGCTTTCCTTCTTGAAATCAAGCCTTTATGAGGTCCAGAAGCAGACCTGATGTGTGCCATCATTGTTGTTTCTGCCTCTTCTTCATCAGATGATTCTTCTTCTGATTCTGATACATCCCAGGCAGCCATCAGACCCTTCTTTCTGTATCTGGAACTCTTCTTGTGTTGTTTGCCTTTTTCCAGATTTGGACATTCTGACTTGGTATGTCCAGGTTCATTGCATCCATAACAGATGATGTTCTTTTTGTCAGATTCTTCCTTATCTTTGTTGTTATGTTTCTTCTTGGAACCTCTCCTCTTCCTGTTTTCCCACATCTTAACCATCTTTTTGGTTAAGTAAGCCATATCATCACTGTTACTATCCTCTGATTCTGATGCTGCCCTTGCAGATTTCTTCTGTTTCGACTTTAGTGCCAGATTCTTCTTCTTCTTTGGTTCATCTACTTCTAGTTCTATTTCATGAGACCTGAGTGAGCTGATCAGATCTTCAAGTCTTAAGGTATTCAGATCCCTAGCTTCTTGTACTGCAATAACCTTTGGTCTCCATTTGGCTAGTAAGCTTCTGAGGATCTTCTTTACATGATCTGCTGTTGTGTAGCTTTTCTTCAAGACCTTCAGTCCAGATATCAGAGTCTGGAATCTGCAGAACATTCCATCAATGTTTTCATCATCTTCCATCTTGAACATCTCATATTGTTTGACCAGTATGTTAGCCCTTGCTTCTTGAACCTATTGGCTTCCTTCATAGGTCAGAACCAGACTGTCGAATATGCTCTTTACTGTTTCTTTATCAGTGTATCTGTCAAATTCCTTGAATGTGATGGCACTGATTATGATGTTTCTAGACTTGTGATGAAGTTTGTGTAATCTGCTCTGGTCTGGTTTCATATCATCCATGTCTAGTTCTTTAGTTGGATCTTTTGGATCAGTAGGTGCAGTGTATCCTTTGACTATCATCTTCCATAGTTCAGGATCTTGAGATATGACGAAACTTCTCATTCTGTCCTTCCAATACTCAAACCTTTCTCCATCAAACCGTGGTGGTCTGTTGATGTTTCCTCCCAATTCTTGCCTTTATGAGGTCCAGAAGCAGACTTAATGTGAGTCATCTTTGCTGTTTCTGCCTCTTCTTCATCAGAAGATTCTTCCTCTGATTCTGATACATCCCAGGCAGCCATCAGACCTTTCTTTCTGTATCTGGAACACTTCTTGTGTTGTTTTCCTTTTTTCAGATTTGGACATTCTGACTTGATATGTCCAGGTTCATTGCATCCATAACAGATGATGTTCTTCTTGTCAGATTCTTCCTTGCTGTTATGTTTCTTCTGGGAACCTCTCCTCTTTCTGTTTTCCCAGATCTTAACCATCTTTTTGCTTAAGTAAGCCATATCATCACAGTCACTGTCACTATCCTCTGATTCTGATACTGCCTTTGCAGCTTTCTTCTGTTTCGACTTCAGAGCCAGATTCTTCATCTTCTTAGGTTCATCTTCTTCCAATTCTATTTCATGAGACCTGAGTGAGCTGATTAGATCTTCCAGCCTCAAGGTACTCAGATCCTTAGCTTCTTGTATTGCAGTAACCTTTAATCTCCACCTTTTTGGTAGACTTCTCAGAATTTTCCAGACATGATCTTCAGTGGTATAGCTTTTGTTTAATACTTTCAGTCCTGATACCAAAGTCTGGAATCTGCAAAACATTGTGTCAATGTCTTCATCCTCTTCCATCTTGAACAACTCATACTTTCTGACCAATATGTTAGCCTTTGTTTGTTGAACCTGCTTGGTTCCTTCATAGGTCAGAACCAGACTATCGAATATACTCTTTGCTGTTTCTTTATTTGTGCATCTATCAAATTCCTTGAATGTGATTGCACTGACCATGATGGTTCTGGACTTGTGATGAAGTCTGTGTAGTCTGATCTGATCTAGTTTCATATCATCCAAGTCTAGTTTCTTAGTTGGATCTTGTGGATCAGTAGGTGCAGTGTATCCTCTGACTATCATTTTCCAAAATTCAGGATCTTGAGATATGACAAAACTTCTCAGTCTGTCCTTCCAATACACAAACCTTTCTCCATCAAATATTGGTGGTCTTTTGATGTTGCCTCCCAATTCTTCTGACATATTGAACCCCTTGAACCTTTCCTCAAACACTGTTAAGTGCTCAGCCTTGAGACCGAGCTCTTATGCCAATTGAAGGTGCAAACACGAGAAGGGGGGTTGAATTGTGTTTGACTTAACTTGAATACTTTTCCTGTTTTAATACTTTCAAAACAAAACTTGATGTATAATTAAAACAGAGTTAGCTGTGGATAAAAATAAAAATAAAAACTCACAGATTTTATACTGGTTCACCGTTAACGAGGCTACGTCCAGTCCCTTCGCCTTGAAGGATTTCACTAATTCAACCTTGAATTACAACCTTGCTAGTGACCCCCCAAGTCAGTCTTCTCAAATAGTCTAACAATCCTAGACTTCTTTGAGGAAAATCAACTCCTCTTCTTCAACCAATCTGACACCCCATATTGTAGAAGAATTCACAACACTATGAATCTAATTGCTAAGTACCTTGCTACCCTTTCTGAATCCCTCAGTTTGTAGACTCTACTTCAACAACTTAGATACAACCCTATCTAATTGCCAACTAACCTGCTACCTCTACTGACTCCCTCAGATTGTAAACTCTACTTCAACAACTTAGATTTGCCACAGTGGAAAGAAAATAACCGAGTACTTGCTTCTTGAAAGCTGAAACTCACAATTGACTTATATGAAAATTTGAGAGTGGTTGCTTTGGAAGTGTATGACTCTTTTGTGATTTTCGATTATGAGTATTCTGCCTTGAGCCTCCTTTTATAGATGCAGATTTTGGGCCTCTTCCAAGCTTAAATTCGAGCTGAATCTTGCTGGATTCTCTGTAAAAATAACTTGACCAGTTGGGCTTCATATAAATAAAAAACATATCTTTTTAAGCCTCAGATTTCTTTCATAAATTAACTGGCCAATCAAATCTTTTATCTGTTCCCGCCACAGCTCCGGAATTCCATGCTACTCCACTTTATTTTTATAACCAATCTATTTAACACTTTAATTAAAATAACTTAAGATCTTCACCTTTAATCCTCATGATCAAATATGCACCATTGGATCTTCATGCGATAGTCCACATCTGGACCAGCCTATTTGATATTCTGTGATCCTCTGATTTCGGCCATTCCTGGACCACTCTTCCTAACCCTCTGATCTTCTGATTTCGGCCTTCCCTGGACGCGCACCTGATATGCTAAAATCCTCTTAATTCGGCCTTTGCTGGACTGCATAGTCTGTCCCTCTGATTTCGGCCACCACTGGGCCATGGTCTGATTTTCTGATATGGACCATCACTGGACCAAATAATTATTTCTGAACCATTGATCTGGAAGTTTTTACTATGATCTGGACAGATTCTAGACTTTGGTCTGGAACAAACTGAAATTAACTTGAACAAAAAATATTTCAGTCTGGACATTTTACCTTTAATTTTGGACCAGGTCTGGATTGATTCTGGAAGTCATTTCTTTTGGTCTGGACTTAGTTCCATGCCCTGAATCATGCTATCTTATGGTCTGCGCCAAATCTGGATTGATCTTTTTGTTCTGGACTCATAAACATACCTTCTGGTCAAGTCTGGAACAAGTCTGGACTGTGTAATTTTTCACTGCCAGGCCATCTTCTGGTCAGAATAACTTCTGGAATAAAATTAATATTTGATTTTTGTTTGTCTGGAACAACTCTCCTTCTGGCAGGCTTTCGAATGGTATGATCCATGTTTCATTCTGATTTTTATTCCTTCTGATCTGGGCCATCAAAGATATCTTCTGGTCATGTTTTGACATTCTTGGAGTATCTTCTGGTCATTCTAGAATTCATTTTTCTGGAATCCTTTGACCACTGCTTCTGATTCCATCAGTTTCTGGGGCATTTAACCTAATAATTCAAAGTACAAAATAAGTTTACATAGAGTATATTTGTAAGCATCAAAATCCTAAGTACTTAGAACCAACGTGGTTCCAACAAACACGAGAAGGGGGGGTTGAATTGTGTTTGACTTAACTTGAATACTTTTCCTAATTTTACACTTTTAAAACAAAACTTGATGTATGATTAAAAACACAGTTAGCAGCGGATATAAAATAAAAATAAAACTCAGAATTTTTATACTGGTTCACCGTTAACGAGGCTACGTTCAGTCCCTTCACCTTGAAGGATTTCACTAATTCAAACCTTGAATTACAACCGTTCTATTGACCCTCCAAGTCAGTCTTCTCAAACAGTCTAACAATCCTAGACTCTGGAGGAATACAGCTCCTGTCTTCAGCCAATCTGACAATCCCATATTGTAGAACAAATTTCAACACTATGAATCTAATTGCCAAGTAACCTGCTACCCCTTCTGACTCCCTCAGATTGTAGACTCTACTTCAACAACTTAGATTTGACACAATTGAATGAAAATAACACGAGTGCTTGCTTCTTGAAAGCAGGAACTCACAATTGACCTCACTGAAACCTTGAGTGTTTGCTTTGGAAGTGTATGACTCTTTTGTAATTTTCGATGCTAAGTATTCTGCCTTGAGCCTCCTTTTATAGATGCAGATTAGGGCCTCTTCCAATGCTTAAATTCGAGCTGAATCTTGCTGGATTCTCTTGCAAAAATAACTTGACCAATATGGCTTCATTTAAAATAAAAAACATATCTTTTTAAGCCTCAGATTTCTTTCAAAAACTAACTTGCCAATCAAATCCTTTCATTACTTCCCGCCACAGCTCCTGAATTCCACAATACTTCACCTTATTTTTGTAATAAATCTTTTTAATACTTTGATCAAAATAAATTGAAATCTCCATCGTTAATCCTCATGATCAAATCTGAACCATTGGATCTTAATGCGCTAGTCCACATCTGGACGAAATAAATTGATATGTTGTGATCCTCTGTATTCGGCCATCCCTGGACCACACTTCCTAACCCTCTGATCTTCTGATTTCGGCCATCCTGGACTCGCACCTGATATGCTATAATCCTCTAAACTCGGCCATTGCTGGACCACACATCCTGTCCTTCTGATTTCGGCCAACACAGGGCCATGGTCTGATCTTCTGGTCTAGACCATTACTGGACCAAATAATTAATTCTGAACCACTGATCTGGAAATCTTCCCTCTGATCTGGACCAATTCTGGACTTGGTCTGGATTAAATTGAAATTAAATCTGGATAATTAATATTTCAGTCTGGGCATTTTACCTTTGATTTTACATCAGGTCTGGATCAATTCTGGAATTCATTTCTTCTGGTCTGGACTTAGTTTCATGCCCTGAATCATGTTATCTTATTGTCTGGGTCAAATATGGATTGATTCTCTTGTTCTGGACTCATTAACTTATCTTCTAGTTGAGTCTGCAACAAGTCTAGGCTGTTTAATTTTTCACTGCCAGGCCATCTTCTGGTCAAAATAACTTCTGGAATAAATCTGACATTTGATTCCTTTTGGTCTGGAATAACTCTCCCTCTGGTATGGTCAAGATCTTCTTCTGACATTGCTTCCTTCTGATCTGGGCCAGCAAAGATATCTTCTGGTGATCCTTGTGTATCTTCTGGTAATTCCAGAATTCATTTTCTGGAATCCTTTGATCTTCTGCTTCTGCTAACTTCAGTTTCTGGTGGCATTTAATTTAATAATTCAAGGTACAAAATAAGATTACATTGAGTGCTTTTGTAAACATCAAAATCCTAAGTACTTAGAACCAACTTGGTTCCAACAAAACCAAGTATTGGTAAAACTATCTTTGTAAAAGCAAGTAACCAATCTAAAAATAAGAAAGTAATCGCTGTTCAAAAGAATCATCTTTGTTCTAAGAAAAATATTATTCAAAAGAAACCTTGCTTTCCTAAAACAAGTCGAAATTGTCTTTATTGTGGTCTTAATGGTCACACACCTAATGCTTGTTACTTTAGGAACATTGGTGTTCCACAAGGGCATTATGTGTGGGTCAAGAAAGGTACTAACATTCAAGGACCCAAAGCACTCTGGGTACCAAATAAAACTATAAACTTGTTTTGTAGGAATACACACAAGAACCTCAAAAAATGTGGTACTCAGATAACGGATATGTTTATAAAGCCATTACCTAAAGATTCATTCTACAATATCTAGAAGGAACTAAGCATTCTAAATGAGAATGATCTCAAAAAGGTTTGAAAGCTTTGTAAGTCATAGCAGTTTTAATTTTAAATTTTTCATCTTCTTTTACTTGATATTTGATTCTTTGACATCTATGTATGTTTTGCTACATGTTTAAAATATTTTTTGGTCTGTTTATTGTTAAAAATTTCACTTTGAAACAAAATTTTTACTGTCGTATTCGAATACAGACAGGTTGTAGTCGAATACACGTTCCTAGAAAAATCTGTATTCGAATACACCAAGTCTGTAGTCGAATACAGATTCGAATTTATATATATATATATATATAAGGGATTGTTAACAGTTTTAGGTTACGAATACAAAAACTGGTAGCCGATTACAATCAAAGTCTCTGATTTCTTCTCTTCAAAATCTTCATCCAAACCTATCCCTAAACCTTCATACAGTCATATCTAAACCTTCCCCTCATCATCCATTGCATATGAGATTACTATGAAATCAAAATCAAAACCCTTAATTCCCCAAAACACAATAAACTTCATCTTCTCAAAAATGGATGCACGCAAAAGAGCACTAAGAACCAAGGTTGCTTCTGTGGGTCCTTCAAAGAAACGAAGAAACGACAACATAGCTGACCTATCCAGATTACTTAATTCCCCAAAAGAACTGGATAGATTCAGAACACCCTTCTCTGACAAAAAGCTGGTAACCCCCAAAATTGGTATGCTTGACTCCTTTTCTAAGTTTAAAATTCCTGAGTTGCTGAAGGCTCAAAAATTGGAAGAATTTATTGGATACAATGGTCTCATTTATCCTGACCTAGTTAGAGTTTTCTTCTGTAACCTAGAAAAGGATGGGAATAGATTAGTGTCTAAAAATAAAGGAAAGGTTATCAATTTAGACACTAAACTTATTGGGGAAATTCTGCACATACCTAGTGAAGGTCAGAAGATGTGTCCAGGACATCTGTGTGAATGGGTAAACACTACTAAATATGATGCTTATATTTCGTTGTGTTGTTTTGACAAAGACACTATGGAAAGAAAGCGCACACAGTCTGGATCGGAGTATGCTAGACAAAGATATGGTGTTGGTAATCTGACTGTTGACAACATATTACTACATTATTTCTTAAGTTACATTTTGATCCCAAAAGCAAGGAACTACTCACAGATCTCTGAATTTGAACTTCAAGTTATGATTTTTATGATAGAAGGTGCTGATTTAAATTGGGCATACTTTGTTCGTTCAGTTTTATAAGCTTCAAAAGATTCTATAGCTATACCCTATGCTAGAGAAGTCACAAGAATTCTGGATCATTTTAAGGTTGATTTCTTAGGCGAGGTGTTGTACCAGACCACCAAAGATAATTTGCTGGACTTAAGTGTTTTGCCCAGTATGAAAATAGTTTGGAGTGAATCACTTCAAATTTATATTCATAAGGGTGATGTTGGACAAAGTTCATCAACTGCCCAAGATGAGAATGCAGAAGAAGCAGAACCAACAACAGGCCCATCAGATGCACCATAAGCAGCACCAGAAAATGCACCAGAAGCAGCAACAGCAGTAGCACCAGAACCAGACAACATAACACATACTGAAGACATCATCACAAACAGAATCATCATGGACAAACTTAACTTCCTTCAATCTTTTGTCACAGATCAATTCCAACATTTGAATGAGTCTTTCAGAAATCAAACTCAGAACATGACTGCTGCCTTCAACCACAAGTTCCAAGATCTTGAAAACACCATCAATACACAACATACATTTTATCATCAAGAACTTAGTGACCTATCAGAAAAAATTGACCATCTACATCTTCCACCAAACTCAGATGATTAGATTTGGCTATTTGCAGTTTTTGTTATTTATTTCTGCTACTGTTTGACTTTCCCTATTTTTACAGACTCTTAAGTTTATTTTAATTGTAATTTTAATTTTGAACATGGTTAATTAAGTTGTTTTCTTCCAGATATCATGTGATGCCTCTGATTATTTGTTACATTTGTGCATATCTTGTTTGCTATGTGATATCCTCTTCATTTTTGATAATGTCAATAGGGGGAGAAAAAGTGTATATATATTGTTGTTGCTAATTATGTTGAACAGATCCTCCAACACTTAAGAAGGAGAAAAACATTTATCAAGGGGGGGTAAGCACACATCTAGGGGGAGAAATCAAGATGTTTGAAATCCAAGCAACAAGATTTTTGTCATCATTAAAAAGGGGGAGAATGAAAATTAAAGATCTACATTTTTGATGAAGACAAAAAGATCATTGATCAAAAAGAAAAAGGATTTTAAGCAACTTATCTTTCAAATTTATATTTAGGTAAAAGAATTTGATATTAAATCAAAATACAGTTTAAGTACAATATTATGAGAACCTTCTGATAGCATATGCATTAAAATATTTTATGAAAATATTTAATAACATTTGCATTGTTTGAAAATAAAGTTTTTACAAAACTGGAAATCTGTATTCGAATACGAAGTACCATAGTCGAATACAGACTATAAATCCGAAGCTAAAACTGAAGATCTGTATTCGAATACGAAGTGTCGTAGTCGAATACAGATTGCAAGTCAGTAGCTAATTTTAAACATTTGTATTCGACTACAACTTTATGTAATCGAATACAACTCAAGTCAGTAGCTATTTTTAAACATTTGTATTCGACTACAGCTTTGTGTATTCGAATACAACTCAAGTCAGTGGCAAAAATCCCGTACTTGTAGTCGACTACAAGATATTGTATTCGACTACAACATTCAAATTTCAAATACAAACAGAACGTTATAGAAGTGTATTCGAATACACTAAGACTGTATTCGAATACAACTTCGAAACAATGCAACTTTTTCAGTTTTGAAACATTGCACAAGTTCATCAAAACGTTTGGGAATCATTGCCATTGATTTGAAGTGTTACCTTGGAATATAAATACTTCAAAACTTCAGTTTTAAACTAATCAATCCTACCACGAACTTTGAACAACTTTCTGAAATATTTTGTGATCTTTTCAAAGTTATATTTTCATACTTCAAGTACATGCTCTACATTTTCATATCATTGAGAAAGGTTCTGTATTGTACTTGAAAGTATTTTGGATTGGTATCCTTGCACAAACTGTTATATCCTGTTATTCTTAATTAAGAACATTGTTGTAAAAATCATTAAAGTTATTGTTTGAAGAAAGTGGTGTATTTTCTTCAAGTGTTGTAAACTAAGATAGTGGTGTGCTATCTTAGGCAGAGTGTTAGGAATTTGTAATTGAAGTCTTAGGGTTAGACTTGTACTTATTCTAACAGATATTGGAAAATCTCTTGTGGGGTGCAAGAGGACTGGATGTACCCTTGGTTGTAAGGGGAACCAGGATAAATCTCTGTGTTTTTACCTTCTGTCATTTACAGCTTTCATTCACTAACACAACAAGATTAAACAAACTTAAAACAATCACTTAACCATTTCTTAAATATTCAGGAGGTGTGTAAGCAAGGTTTGTGCTATAACTTTTTCCATCCCTACCGTTCTTCATTAAACCAAAACAAGACAGACGCGGAACCCCTTTTTTGAAAAAACAAAAGTTATATGATTCCTTAATTACTCCATTTTTGTCACTCACAATAACTATCCTATAAGATAATTTCAAACAAATTAAGAAAAAATGAAATACCTCTTCGAAAAGAACGCGATAAGCATTCAAATCATGGTATACATGGCGACCCTCGGAAGTACAATAATGCAAAGCTTGTGCAATATAAAGAGCCACTCTTAAGCGCATGGCCCATTCAATGGTCTGATTTTCCCCTGAAATTAAATTCATAGATTCATTGAGGAGCAAAAAATTAAGTAATTAAATTTAAATTAGGAAATAGAAAGAGAAAAGATATATACAGTGGAAGAGGTGTTTGGCGAGGGTATCATTAGGCATGAATTCAGCAACGAGTAACCTCTCATTACCATCACAGCAATAACCAATTAAATTAGCAAGCCTAGGATGACTCAATTTACCAACACCAGAAGCTTCTTCAACGAATTGTGTCGGATCCGGCCAAGCAGCTTTGCTGAACTTCTTAACATCAATCCAACGCTTCTGATTCTGAAGTTTACCTTTGTAAACCAAGTTCAGTGCCTTTTCACCACTCTCCGAAATGATATACTCTGAGCTGAAATTGTTCGTCGCAGATTTAAGGTCTGTTAGGTCACACATACACAAAACCACCATTAAAGACATGTCTTCATTCAAGAAATTGCAAAACCTGGGCCTCAAGAACATTCATTCGAGACAAGGTTTGAGATAAGTGGTCATTCACATATCGCTCTTTTTCCTCGACAGTTGTAGCTTTAGCCTCGGCTTCCTGTAAAGTCTAGGAAACCAAAGTAACTATGCAAAAAGTCTTGTATTGGAATAGTTATTCCATTAGATTGCAAATCATCCTTTATATCTCCAAACTGTGAAGTCACCAACCCATTTAAAGTCCAAGACACTGGATTTATCCAATAGAACCATCTCCACCATACAGGGATCCTCTGAAATTTCATATCAAAAAATTAATGAAAAGAAACAACAAAACAATAAATATTTGTATAGTACAAATCTATGCGGTTAACATAAAAAGCTAAAAGTTACTGGTTGTGCGATTAGGAATCCTGAGAAGAGATTCCATAATGAATTGGACGCACTGCATATTAAGGCAGCCATGGATTGGTTTGGGGTCATGGCTGCTGTCATCAGACCATAGAAGGTGAAGTAAAGGAAGGTGAAGAACATGAAAAATATGTACCAACAAAATTTAGTGATGCTCAACTCATAACCAATCATTGTGTAAACTATAATCCCATAAATCACAACTTGTACAAGATTATAAGGAACTTCAATTAGAGCCTATGGAAAATCCTCCTCCAATCCCCCCAACCCCGTCGCTAACTACGTTCAACCTACATTTCCACACATAAATGGGTTTGGGACAGGAGATCTTAAGGGGATGGCAGGTCCACTAGACTTAGCATAGCCACTGGCATTGGAAGCTGAACCTACACGTGGAGACTGTGGACCTTTTGATTTAGAAGTGACAGATCCTTCAGGAACACCATTTTTCGAGCTTGTACCACCTGCAGCACGAGGCTGCCCTTGAGGCTTTAGAAAGGATTGTCCAATTTTGGAAATTGAATCAGCAAGATTTGTTAGACCTGGATTCGAAGATGCAGCTTTTGAAAATGATGAATAAAGAACCTTGCACAGTGGCTCTGGCAGAGTATGCAAAACATCAGCGTTAATAAAATTTCCAATTTGAAATGGGTCTGAGATAGGAGGAGATCTTAAAGGGGTGGCACTTCCACTAGAGCCACCAGCATCTGATTTACCACCAGAATTATTGATCATATGTACATCAATTCTCAAGAATTTTAATTGTTGTCTCATCACATCACGCAAATCATCATCATCCACAAGATTCACCAAGTCTCCATCTTCGTCAACATATCTCAGAATAAAATTTACATCTGCGGTGAAGTTAAAAATAGAACATATCTTAGCTCTCAATCCAACCATATGAAAATCCAGTCGATTGTTCTCATCCACACTAGCACTGAAGTGCCTGAGAGTATCTCCATATTTCACCTGTATGGAAATAATAAGTGATGTGATATGAAGTCCGCTATTATATGTCAAAAACGATATGATATTACTACTTTGGGATGAAATATAAACAAAGAAAATATCTGAAACGTTGATTTATATGGTCATAATTTCTAACAAGATAGATCAACTTCTCATATACCATTTTTGTTTATGTTTCATTAAGGTCGGAGTATTTATTAGCGTGTCTTGCACAATAACTTTATATGAAATGACAATAGGCATCCATAAATCATATATTCACGCCAATAGAGCCTAATGGATCCTTCCGTTATTGATCCAACAGATACCCCTAATATAGTAACACGGAACCGTAGCAAAAAGAACCAAGTGCTACTTGTTCATGAAAGCAAATCCGTTTTAATGAAAAAAGGTACTCCTAAACAAACTATAAACAAATAAATTTGATCAAATAAGTAATTTTTTTCATGAAACCTATGTTTCAGGGCAAAGAGAAAACAAATCATTCATACGGAAACAGAACATGCATCACTTGCGATAAAACTGTTTCAGTTCCACCCGTGTTCCGATCATTAAAACAATAAAACTAGAGGAGAAATTAGAAAGGCATACAATTATAACAAAGTCTACGATGAGTTGAAAACGATATAATCACTATCATACTAAAAACTCCAAATCAGATGCAAGAAAAAGTCACGAACGAAACACGATTCATTTCATTTCCACCATGCAATATACCTAATTGACTAAAAGCAGTGCATGATGCAACAAAATAACATGAATAAAAAACATAATTGAATTGAAAGCCAAGTAATCAAACAAAAATTGAATTGAAAGGGGAAAATTGAGATCAGAACCTTGATCACCATAGCTAAGTCCATAGCTATGAAAACGAAAGCGATGAAGAAGTTACACGCGAGGAAGAAAAGTGAAAATAACTTCAATTAGGTTTGCGGTGGTTTAGCGGTGGCGGGAGGCGCTGACCTCTTAGGTTGAGAGGATGGAGGTTGAACATAGTTAGCGACGGGTTTGCGGGGATTGGAGGAGGATTTGCCATAGTTGAGATCTCGCAGAGATTGCTCCTTCAACGCCATTTGAAGGAGTTCGTCTTCGTCGCTGTCACTTGCCATTTGTTGAACTCTTCTCGGCTTCGCCTATGAATGGTTTCGTTGATTTTAGACCTGAGTCACTGTGTCTGATTTTTTATTTTTTTTCCTTCAAAGAGGAAGAAAGAAAGAATGTTCAAAGGAGAAAAAAAGATTTCAGAGGAGAAGTAAGGGAAATGGGTTTATTGAAATATCAGATAAATTGGAAGAAAGAGAAAATCATTTGCAAATGAAAAAGGGAGACCATTTTTGTGCATTTAATTTTTTTTACAAAAGAGTATAATATTTTTAAAACAGTGACACTCTATCTGTCACTAAAAGTAGCTTTAGTGACAGATAAAAAAACATCACAAAATCTGAGTGTCACAATAGATACTTTTTTTTGTAGTGAATGAAAGCATAAATATTTTGACACATACATTTATACTGGTTAACAACTAACTTCCTCTCATTCAGAAGGCTTTCATCCACTAATACAAATACCTTAAATTACAAAACACCTGACCCTCCAAGCCAATCTTCCAAAACAGCCTGACAACCCTATAGTTTTGAGGAACAACACCACCTTGACTGTAAAAGCCAAGTCTTCTCCTAACAACCTAACAACCCCAGATTGAATAAGGAACTGAACAACTATCGGGTTGGATACAAAAGATTGGAACTTCAGTAGTTGCATCTAACAAAGCTGATAATAATAATAACTCCCACACTCTAAGAAAAGAACACTTAGAAAATATTTCTCCTTCGAACAAGTGTTTCTCTCTTTGAACTCTAAGACGTATTTGGAATTTCAGCTTGAGTTCTTCTACTCTCTTCTGATTTTCGATGCCCTTTTTCTTTATCCTTAAGTATCTATTTATAGTTAAAAATGGGCCTTCAATGTAGTCCTTGTTTAATTTTGAATTGTATCTTCTTTAGATTGAGTTTGTAAATTCTTCATACTGATTTTGTTTATATTTTGTTCAGATTGAATTTGTAAATTCTTCATATTGATTTTGTTCATATTTTGTTGTAGATAAATCTAGATCAAATCTTCAAGAAATATTCTTCAAATTTTGATCAAATCTTCTTCGAATCTTAATTAAATCTTCTTCAAATCTTGATCAAATGTTCTTCAAATCTTAATTAAATCTTCTTCAAATCATAATTAATTCAAATCTTAATTAAATCTTCTTCAAATCTTGAAGGTGCAAACACGAGAAGGGGGTTGAATTGTGTTTGACTTAAATTGAATACTTTTCCTGTTTTTATACTTTTAAAACAAAACTTGATGTATAATTAAAAACAAAGTTAGCAGCGGATAAAAGTAAAAAATAAAACATAGTTTTTATACTGGTTCACCGTTAACGAGGCTACGTCCAGTCCCTTCACCTTGAAGGATTTCACTAATTCAAACCTTGAATTACAACCTTGTTACTGACCCTCCAAGTCAGTTTTCTCAAACAGTCTAACAATCGTAGACTTCTTTGAGGAATGCAGCTCCTGTCTTCAGCCAATCTGACAATCTTAGATTGTAGAAGAAATTACAATACTATAAATCTATTTGCCAAGTAACTTGCTATCCCTTCTGACTCCCTTAGATTGTAGACTCTACTTCAACAACTTAGATTTAACACACAACACTATGAATCTAATTGCCAAATACCCTGCTACCCCTTCTGACTCCCTCAGATTGTAGACTCTACTTCAACAACTTAGATTTGCCATAGTGGAATGAAAACAACAAGAGTATTTGCTTCTTGAAAGATGAAACTCGCAATTGACTTCTATGAAAATTTGGGTGTTTGCTTTGGAAGTGTATGACTCTTTTGTGGTTTTTGATCCTAAGTATTCTGCCTTGAGCCTCCTTTTATAGATGCAGATTTGGGCCTCTTCCAAGCTTAATTTCGAGCTGAATCTTGCTGGATTCTCTTGCAAAAATAACTTGACCAATTGGGCTTTATTTAAATAAAAAACATATCTTCAGATTTCTTTCAAAAATAGCTGACCAATCAAATCTTTTATTTATTCCCGCCACAGCTCCTGAATTCCACACTACTCCACATTTATTTTTGTAACAAATCTTTTTAATACTTTGATTAAAATAACTTCAGATCTTCACCGTTAATCCTCGTGATTAAATCTGGACCATTAGATTCTTCTGCTCCAGTCCACATCTGGACCAAATAAATTGATATGCTGTGATCCTCTGAATTCGGCCATCCCTGGACCACACTTCCTAACCCTCTGATCTTCTGATTTTGGCCATCCTGGACTCGCACCTGATATGCTATAATCCTCTGAACTCGGTCTTTGCTGGACTACACATCCTGTCCCTCTGATTTCGGCCAACACTGGGCCATGGTCTGATCTTCAGATCTGGACCATCACTGGACCAAATAGTTAATTCTGAACCATTGATCAGGAAATCTTCCCTTTGATATGGACCAATTCTGGACTTGGTCTGGATTAAATTGGAATTAAATCTGGACAAGTAATATTTCAGTCTGGGCATTTGACCTTTGATTTTAGATCAGGTCTGGATCAATTCTGGAATTCATTTCTTCTGGTCTGGACTTAGTTTCATGCCCTGAATCATGCTATCTTATTGTCTGGGTCACATCTGGATTGATTCTCTTGTTCTGGACTCATAAACTTATCTTCTAGTTGAGTCTGGAACAAGTCTGGGCTGTTTTAATTTCTCACTGCCAGGCCATCTTCTGGTCAGAATGACTTCTGGAATAAATATGATATTTGATTCCTCTTGGTCTGGAACAACTCTCCCTCTGGTATGGTCCAGGTTTTCTTCTGACATTGCTTCCTTCTGGTTTGGGCCAGCAAAGATATCTTCTGGTGATCCTGGAGTATCTTCTGGTAATTCCAGAATTCATTTTCTGGAATCCTTTGATCTTCTGCTTCTGATTACTTCAGTTTTTGGAGGCATTTAATTTAATAATTCAAGGTACAAAATAAGATTACATTGAGTTCTTTTTTAAACATCAAAATCCTAATACTTAGAACCAACTTGGTTCCAACAATCTCCCCATTTTTTATGATGACAAAACCTTAACTTATTTTGCTAGCTTGTAACTCGAAGACTTGAATTACTCCCCCTCAGACCAATCTCTCCCCCTAAGTCTGATACTGACTTTTTCTTCTCCTTTTCAACTCCTTCTCTTTTCACTCTTTCTTTTCTTCTCTTCTTCTCTCCTTTTCAACTCCTTCTTTATTTTGTCTTTCTTTTTCTCTCTTCACATTTCCTCTCCTTCTCTTTTCACTCTTTCTTTTTCTCTCTTTGTTTTTCTCTCTCCCTGTTTCCTCTCCTTTTCAACTTCTTCTCTTTTTCACTCTTTCTTTTTCTCTCTCCTTTCTTTTTTTATCTCTCCTTTTCTACTTATTTCTTCTTTCTCTCTCTCCCCCCCTTTTTGTCATCAGCCAAAAAGTGGTCCTACTATTTTTGTATTTTTTGTTTTTCTCTTTACAAATTACAGATGGTAAAAACATAAAATAAAAGACAGAAAATAAAATTACAAGAAATTTAAAAACTCCTAAGATGACTACTTGAGCTAGTCAGATATAGAGGTAATGCTGAGATGTTTCTTGATGAATTCGAACCTATCTTCTGGTAATGCTTTGGTGAAGATATCAGCCCGTTGATGATCAGTGTCCACAAACTGGATGCTTAAAGTTCCTTTTTGAGCATGGTCCTTAATGAAATGGTGTTTTATTTCAATGTGTTTGGCTCTAGAGTGTAAGATAGGGTTCTTGGTCAGGTTTATGGCTGAAGTGTTATCACAGAACAAAGGGATATTGGTTTCAAAGATGTTGTAATCTTCAAGTTGATGTTTCATCCAGAGTAACTGTGAACTGCATCCTGCTGCTGATATATACTCAGCTTCAGTTGTTGACATGGCAATGGTGCTTTGTCTTTTGCTTGACCAAGAGATCAGGTTATCACCAAAGAAAGTGCAATTGCCACTTGTACTTTTCCTTTCCAGTTTGTCTCCAGCATAGTCGGAATCACAAAAACCTATGAGTTTGTAGGTGGGGGTTTTCTTGTATAACAAGGTAAGGTTGGTGGTTCCTTTAAGGTATCTTAGAATTCGTTTGACAGCAGTTAAATGGGATTCCCTAGGATCAGCTTGAAAACGGGCACAGACACAGACACTAAACAAAATGTCAGGTCTAAAAGCAGTTAAATAAAGAAGGGATCCAATCATTTCTCTGTATGTTTTCTGGTCTACCTTTTGGCTGGTTTCATCTTTCTCAAGTGAGCAGGTTGGGTGCATGGGGGTGGCCATAGGCTTACAGTCACTCATCTTGAACTTTTTAAGAGTTCTTTGGTGTATTTAGATTGAGTATACCTGATTTACCTTGATGAATCTGAATTCCTAGGAAGAACTTAAGTTCTCCCATCATGCTCATTTGGAACTCCTTCTGCATTAGGTCAGAAAACTCTTTGCACAAAGTGCCATTAGTTGATCCAAATATGATATCATCAACATAAACTTGGATAATCAGAATATCAATTTTAATGGATTTCCTAAATAATGTATTATCAATCTGGCCTCTATTAAATTCATTCTTAAGCAGAAAGTTACTAAGTCTGTCATACCATGCTTTTGGTGCTTGTTTTAAACCATATAAAGATTTTTTGAGTTTAAAAACATGGTCTGGAAAATCAGTGTTTTCAAATCCAGGGGGCTGTTTGACATAGACTTCCTCACTTATGTAGCCATTTAAGAATGCACTTTTAACATCCATTTGATACAGCATTATATCATGATTAGCAACAAATGATAAGAGAATTCTAATTGCTTCTAACCTGGCCACTGGAACAAAAGTCTCAGTGTAATCTATACCTTTCTGTTGACTGTATCCTTGAGCTACAACTTCACCCTTTTCATTGAATTTGTTTCTGAACACCTACTTGGTTCCAATAATGTTTTTGTTTGGTCTGGATACCAGATCCCAAACATCATTCCTTTGGAATTCATTCAGCTCTTCTTGCATAGCAGGTATCCAACCTTCCTCTGCCAAAACTTCATCAACATTGCTTGGTTCGCATCAGCTTCTGGTTCTGTAACAGCTTCTGATTCTGATAAATCAGCTTCTGGTTCTGGTGAATCTGTAACAGCTTCAGATTCTAGTAAATATCCAGATTTCTCTTCTGACTTATCTTGGCTGTTTCTGACTTGATCAGATTTATCTTTTGAAGATTTGTCATGTGTTGCTGATTTGCTTGTATCCTTTACCTTCCCGAGTACTTCTGTTTCTTGTGCTTCTGCTCCCTTTGGTGAACCTGCACTATTTTTATCATGCTTTGATTTGTCAAGATCAAGCAGTTTGTCATATTACATAATGCAAATCAAATAATTTAAATTTTAACTCAATACACTCAAACCATTAATTCTGCTTCTGGTGGTTTCTGTTTGTTTTTGAACCCACTGGAATGTTGTTTCTGCTGAAGTGTTCAATTCGTGTGAATCATCTGATTCCTTTGACAGTTTGAAAACCTGCAGAATACTTATCTAGCTTTGATTTGTTAAGATCAAGCTTGTTGTTATCACAGTAAACCAAAATATTAAATAATAATAGTATTTACAACAAGATGTAACAGTTTCAGTTTTACTCTGAAAATCCTCTTGCTTCTGATTTTCAGATTCCTAATCTGTATGTTATGTGATTACATGGTTTGGATGAGGGGATTTGAATTCCCTTCCAGGTTTGTAGTCTTGATGAATCTCACTGGAGTGTTCGAAGAACTCTCCTGATTCTGATTCTTCTCTTTCTGCTTTGGCTGATACACCATGTTCCTCTGGTGTTTCTGGAACTTATGGTGATTCTGGTAATTTTACTGATTCTGATAATTAGAGTAATTCTGATGATCATACCTGAACCTTTGATATTGATACCTATTCAGGTTCTGGTTCTGGAACTCATTCTGATTCTGGTTCAGGTGTTGATTCTGGTTCCTGTTCCTCTGATACTGGTTCCAGTTATGGTTCTGTTTCCAGTTCCTGTTCCTCTGATTAGTGTGATATCTTTGATATTTCCTGTTCCTCCTATGATTCTGGTTCTTGTTCTGACAGGTATTGTGTTAACCAGTTCTTGAAATTTAAAGACTTACATTTTTGATGAAGACAAAAAGATCCTTGATCAAAAAGAAGAAGGATTATTAAGCAACTTATTTTTCATTTATATTAAGGTAAAAGTATTTTAATATTAAATCAAAACACAGTTTAAAAGTACAATATTATGAGAACCTTCTGAGCATATGCATTAAAATGTTTTTATGAAAATAATTAATGACTTAAACATGTTGAAAATAAAGTTTTTACAAAACTGGAAATCTGTATTCGAGTAAGAGGTATCGTAGTCGAATACAGACTCCAAGTTAGAAGCTAAAACTAAATTTATGTATTCGAATACGAAATATCATAGTCGAATACAGATTGCAAGCCAGTGGCAAAAACTCGAATCTGTATTTGATTACAACCTTGTGTAATCGAATACAACTTAAGTCTGTAGCTATTTTTAAACATCTGTATTCCACTACAACATTGTGTAATCGAATACAACTTAAGTCTGTAGCTATTTTTAAACATCTGTATTCGACTACAACCTTGTGTAATCGAATACAACTCAAGTTTGTGGCAAAAAAAAATCCCGAATCTGTATTCGATTACACGATCTCGTAGTCGACTACATAGTTCAAATTTCAAATATAATCAGAACGTTTTAGAGGTGTATTCGAATGCACTGAGACTGTATTCGAATACAACTTCGAAACAATGCAACTTTTCAGTTTTGAAACATTGCACATGTTCATTAAAAACGTTTGGGAACCTTTGCCATTGATCTGAAGTGTTACCTATGAAGTATAAATACTTCAAACGTTTCAGATTTACAAGAACAACTTTCAACTGACTTTTTAGAATCATTTTTCTGAAACATCAAACACTTCAAAACTTAACTTTCATATTTTTCAAGTACTTGCTTTTGATTTTCATATCATTAAGAAAGGTTCTCAGTTGTACTTAGAAGTGTGATTGATTAAGTATCAAATACTCAGTATTATAACCTTGTTCTTAGTCAAGAACATCATTACAAAATCATTGTATCACTTGAAGGATTTAGTGTAGATTCTTCAAGTTGTGTTAACAGAAATAGTGGTGTACTATCTTCTGTTAAGTGTTTGTGAATCTGTAACTTAGTCTTAGGGTTAGACTTGTAACATATTCATACAAAGTGGAAAATCTCTTGTGGTGTGCAAGAGGACTGGACGTACCCTTGGTTGTAAGGGGAACCAGGATAAATCTTCTGTGTGTTTTTATCTTCTGCCATTTACTGCTTTCATTTACAAACACAGCAAATATTTGAAACAAAGTTAAAACAGTCCTTTAACAATCTTCTGATCTCTAAAACAGAAAAATTGTCCAACACCTAATTCACGCCCCCTCTTAGGTGCAACTCTGTTCTTACAATTGGTATCAGAGCAGGTTTTTGGTAATTTGCTCCTAGATCCATGGCTTCCGCACAACCTGTTTTTAGAGATGGTGGTAGCAGTAACATACCACCCTTGTGTAATCGAATGCAACTTAAGTCTGTAGCTATTTTTAAACATCTGCATTCAACTACAACATTGTGTAATCGAATACAACTTAAGTCTGTAGCTATTTTTAAACATTTGTATTCGACTACAACCTTGTGTAATCGAATACAACTCAAGTCAGTGGCAAAAAAAAATCCCGAATTTGTATTTGACTACACGATCTCGTAGTCGACTACATAGTTCAAATTTCAAATATAATCAGAACGTTTTAGAGGTGTATTCGAATGCACTGAGACTGTATTCGAATACAACTTCGAAACAATGCAACTTTTCAGTTTTGAAACATTGCACATGTTCATTAAAAACGTTTGGGAACCTTTGCCATTGATCTGAAGTGTTACCTATGAAGTATAAATACTTCAAACGTTTCAGATTTACAAGAACAACTTTCAACTGACTTTTTAGAATCATTTTTCTGAAACATCAAACACTTCAAAACTTAACTTTCATATTTTCAAGTACTTGCTTTTCATTTTCATATCATTAAGAAAGGTTCTCAGTTGTAGTTGGAAGTGTGATTGATTAAGTATCAAATACTCAGTATTATAACCTTGTTCTTAGTCAAGAACATCATTACAAAATCATTGTATCACTTGAAGGATTTAGTGTAGATTCTTCAAGTTGTGTTAACAGAAATAGTGGTGTACTATCTTCTGTTAAGTGTTTGTGAATCTGTAACTTAGTCTTAGGGTTAGACTTGTAACATATTCATACAAAGTGGAAAATCTCTTGTGGTGTGCAAGAGGACTGGACGTACCCTTGGTTGTAAGGGGAACCAGGATAAATCTTCTGTGTGTTTTTATCTTCTGCCATTTACTGCTTTCATTTACAAACACAACAAATATTTGAAACAAAGTTAAAACAGTCCTTTAACAATCTTCTGATCTCTAAAACAGAAAAATTGTCCAACACCTAATTCACCCCTCCCTCTTAGGGGCAACTCTGTTCTTACAATTGGTATCAGAGCAGGTTTTTGGTAATTTGCTCCTAGATCCATGGCTTCCGCACAACCTGTTTTTAGAGATGGTGGTAGCAGTAACATACCACCCTGCTTTGTTGGTGAACATTATGACTTCTGGAAAATACGTATGCAAGCGTACCTTGAGGCTCAAGGAGACGACATATGGGAAGCAGTAGAAAACGGTCCATATGTTCCAACAACAGTTATCAACAATAAAGAGGAGATAAAAATAAAAGCCTCTTGGACAGATGATGAAAAGAGAAGAGTACTGTTTGATAAGAAAGCAAAAAATCTTTTACAGTCTACATTGGGTATGGATGAATTCTTTCGCATATCCCATTGCAAAACAGCAAAAGAGATATGGGATACATTGGAAGTAACCCATGACGGAACAATTGAGGTAAAACGTTCAAAACTGAACACTTTATCTCAAGAATACGAATTGTTTAGAATGCAACCAGGAGAAGCAATCCTGGACATGCAGAAACGTTTTTCCCACTTAACCAACCACTTAACAGCACTAGGAAAGAATTTTACTAATGATGAATTGAACCTAAAGGTTCTAAGATCATTAACCAGAGCATGGCAGCCAAAAGTGACAGCAATCTCTAAAAAGAAAAGTTTGTCAAAGATGTCACTTTCAGCACTCTTTGGAAAGTTACAGGAACACGAAATAGAATTAGAAAGACTTGAAAAGAATGAAAATTCTGAGAAGAAGACGAAGAATATAGCATTAAGAATAGAATCAAAGGAATTAGTAAATGAAGAAGACTCAGATGAAGAGAAAAACATCACCCTCCTTGTCAAGAAATTCGGCAAATTTCTTCAAAGCAATAAAACGTTTACAAGAAAGAAAAATTTCAAGAAGAAAGATGCTTCTATTGCAAATCAGAATTTTACTTGCTTTGAGTGTGGAAAACCAGGACATATGAAAGCAGAATGTCCAAATATTATCAAGAAGAGTTCTAGTAAGAGAAAAGAATTCAAAAAGGCGTACATTGCATGGGAAGATAATGAAGTAAGTTCTTCATCAACTTCAGAAAGTGACGAATGCGCAAATGTTGCCTTGATGGCATCTCATCATTCTGATAATGAAGAAAAGGAAGACACACAAAGGACATCAAATATGTGGTACTTGGATAGTGGATGTTCAAGGCATATGACCGGTGACAGAACAAAATTTTCAGCACTAACTCTTGAGTCAAAAGATCATGTGGTCTATGGAGATAATAACAAAGGAAAGATATTGGGCATTGGAAAAGTTGGCATGGCTCCGTCTCCTTCAATTGAAGATGTACTCTATGTTGAAGGGCTAAAACACAATCTCATAAGCATAAGCCAACTTTGTGACAAAGGTTACAAAATCACTTTCAACAAAAATGATTGCATTATCCAAAACGAGGTAACAAATGAAACTCAGTTTATTGGTAAGCGTTTCAAAAATATTTTTACAATTAATCTTGATGATTTATCCTTAAAAATGAAATGTCTTATGGTAAGTGACAACAATGATGCTTGGCTATGGCATAAAAGATTTGCACATATCCATATGGATCATTTAAACAAGTTAGTCAAGCATGAACTTGTTGTAGGCTTACCAAAAATGAAATTTATTAAGGATAAATTATGTGACGCTTGTCAAAAAGGTAAACAAACTAAAGTTTCCTTTAAACCCAAAAATATTATATCAACTTCAAGACCACTTCAATTAATACACATGGATTTGTTTGGACCATCAAGAACTAAAAGCCTTGGTGGAAATTCATATGGACTAGTTATTGTTGATGATTTTTCAAGGTTCACATGGACCTTATTTTTGGAAAATAAAAATGATGCTTTTAAAGCCTTTCAGAAATATGCCAAACTAGTCCAAAATGAACAAGCAACCAAAATTGTATCAATTAGAAGTGATCATGGAGGAGAATTTCAAAATGCATCTTTTGTAGATTTTTGTGAAGAAAATGGGATATTCCATAATTTTTCTGCACCAAGAACACCTCAACAAAATGAAGTTGTTGAGAGAAAGAATAGATCATTGGTGGAACTTGCAAGAACAATGTTGAGTGATTCAAGTCTACCAAAATACTTCTGGGCAGATGTTGTAAGTACAGCTTGTTATGTATCCAACAGAGTCATAATCCGACCAATGCTGAAGAAAACTCCATATGAACTCTATAAAGGAAGAAAGCCGAACATCTCTCACTTCCACATATTTGGATGCAAATGCTTTGTGTTAAATAATGGTAAGGACAATCTCGGCAAATTCGATGAGAAAGCCGATGAAGGTATTTTTATTGGGTATTCATTATCTAGTAAAGCTTTTAGAATTTTTAATAAAAGAACATTGATAGTTGAAGAATCTATACATGTATCTTTTGATGAAACTAACCCCTCGAAAGAGGATAAAATTATATATGATAATAATGATGAAACAAGTACAGAAAATCAAGTTGATCAAACAACTCAAACAGACGAAATCAACACAGAACAACTAGATCAACACACTGATCTTCCTCAAGAATGGAAAACCCATCATGATCACCCGATTGATAACATAATAGGTGATATCAACAAAGGAGTCACTACAAGGCTGAATCTCAAAGATGCTTGTTTAAATATGGCATTTGTTTCTCAAATACAACCCTCCAAAATTGGTGAAGCACTCAAAGATGATCAATGGATACTTGCCATGAATGAAGAATTAAATCAGTTTGAAAGAAACAAAGTTTGGGAACTTGTTCCAAATCCAGGAAATAAACACATCATTGGTACCAAATGGGTGTTTAAGAACAAATTAGATGAAAATGGAATAGTTATCCGAAACAAGGCAAGATTGGTCGCACAAGGATTCAATCAAGAAGAAGGGATTGATTTTGATGAAACATTTGCTTCAGTAGCAAGATTAGAAGCAATCTGATTACTACTTGCTTATGCTTGCTCCATGGGTTTTGAACTTTTTCAAATGGATGTCAAGAGTGCGTTCCTAAACGGCTATATTAATGAGGAAGTCTACGTCAAACAGCCACCTGGGTTTGAAGACTTCAAAAATCCTTCACATGTCTTCAAATTAAAGAAGGCACTTTATGGGTTGAAACAAGCTCCACGAGCATGGTATGATAGATTGAGAAAATTCTTATGTGAACATGGATTTGAAAAAGGTAAAGTTGATAAAACCTTGTTCATTAAAAGAACAATGGATCACACTTTACTTGTTCAAGTCTATGTGGATGATATCATATTTGGATCAACCAACAATGAAATATGTGAAGAATTCTCATTAATGATGCAAGGAGAATTTGAAATGTCCATGATGGGAAAATTAAATTATTTCCTAGGACTTCAAATCAAGCAACTTGAGAATGGCATCTTTATTCATCAGTCAAAATACTGTAAAGAACTACTAAAAAGATTTGAGATGGACAGCAGCAAAGAAAGTGCAACTCCCATGGGATCTGGTATGTATGTTGATAGAGATGAAAATGGTAAATCAGTTGACATATCCAGGTATAGAGGTATGATTGGGTCTTTATTATATCTAACGGCCAGTAGGCCAGATATTATGTTTAGTGTTTGTTTGTGTGCAAGATTTCAGGCAGATCCAAAGGAATCACATCTGGTAGCAGTAAAGAGGATAATGAAATATCTCAAAGGAACAACCAATGCTGGCCTATGGTATCCAAAAGGTAGCATATGCAATCTCATTGGTTATTCTGACTCTGACTATGCAGGATGTAAGACGGATCGAAAAAGCACAAGTGGCACCTGTCACATTCTGGGAAATGCACTAGTCTCATGGTCTTGTAAGAAACAAGCATGTGTGGCATTAAGTACTGCAGAGGCAGAATACATAGCAGCAGGCAGTTGCTGTGCACAAATCCTTTGGCTTAAGCAACAACTCTGTGACTATGGACTTGATCTGGGATGTATTCCTCTGAAATGTGAATATACTAGTGCCATCAACATCACAAAGAATCCAGTCATGCACTCTCGAACCAAACATATCGACATACGTCATCATTTTTTGAGGGATCATGTTCTAAATGGAAATGTTGAAGTTACCTTCGTGGACACTCATAATCAACTGGCAGATATATTCACAAAGCCACTGCCCAGAGAATCATTTTACAAGATACGAAGGGAACTAGGCATTCTAAATGAGAGTGATCTCTGAAAAGGTTTGAAAGATCTATAAGTCATATCATTGTTAATTCTAAATTTTTTCATCATTCTGTTACTTGATATATGTTTCTGTGATACCTATGTATGTCTTTCTACCTGTTTGAAATATTTTTTGTCTGTTTAAATGTTAAAATTTTTATCCATAATCAAAATCTTTACTGTCGTATTCGAATACAGACAGTTGTAGTCGAATACATGTTCCCTGTAAAATCTGTATTCGACTACACAAGGTCTGTAGTCGACTACACTTTCGAAAAATTTTATATATAAAAAGGGATTGTTAACAGTATTAGGTTACGAAGACAAAAAAAATAAAATAAAATAAAATCTGGTAGCCGATTACAAATTCAAAATTTCTGATTCCTGATCCCCAAAATCTTCATCCAAACCTTTTCCTAAAAACCTTCATACTGTCATACCTAAACATTCCCCCTCATCATCCATTGCATCTAAGATTCTGTAAGATCAAAAATCAAAACCCTAAATCCCCAAACCCGTAAACTTCATCTTCTCAAAAAAAAATGGATGCACGCAAAAGAGGACCAAGAACAAAGGTAGCTTCTGTGGGTCCTTCAAAAAAGCAGAGAAACGACAATATGGCTGATCTATCCAGATTGCTTCATTCCCCAGAAGAACTGGACAAATTCAGAACTCACTTTTCTGATAAAAAGCTGGTAACACCCAAAATTGGTACTCTTGATTCTTTTTCTAAGTTTAAATTTCTTGAATTGCTGAAGGCTCAGAAATTGGAAGAATTTATTGGGTATAATGGTCCCATTTATCCTGACCTAGTTAGGGTTTTTTCTGTAACTTAGAAAAGGATGGCAAAAAAATTGGTGTCTAAAGTTAAGGGAAAAGTTATCAAGTTAGACACTAAAATTATTGGGGAAATTCTGCAAATACCTTCTGAAGGTCAGAAGTTGTGCCCTGGACACTTATGTGAATGAGTTAATACAACTAAGTATGATGCTTATCTTTCATTGTGCCGTTTTGACAAAGGAACTATGGAAAGAAAACGGACACAAACTGGTTCTGAGTATGCAAGACAAAGATATGGTGTTGGTAATCTGACTGTTGACAACAGATTACTACACTATTTCTTATGTTACATACTGATTCCAAAGGCAGGGAACTATTCTCAGATCTCTGATTTTGAACTCCAAGTCATGACTTTTATGACAGAAGGTGCTGAGTTAGATTGGGCATACTTTGTCCATTCTGTCCTATATGCCTCAAAAGATGCTATAGCCTTACCATATGCACGAGAAGTCACCAGAATAATGGATCATTTTAAGGTTGACTTCTCAGGGGAAGTGCTATACAAGACCACCAAGGACAATCTACTGGATTTAACTGTTCTGCCCAGTATGAAAATTGTTTGGAGTGAATCACTTCAATGTTATGTTCATAAGGGTGATCTTGGACAAAGTTCATCCACTGCCAATCTAGAAGATGAACCAGAAGCACCAATAGCTGAAGCACCTGTAGCATTACCAGACCCAGAACCAGAAGCAGCAGCGACAGCTGCAGAACCATCACATACTGAAGACATCATCACCAATAGAATGATCATGGACAAACTTAACATCATTCAATCCTTTGTCACAGATCAGTTCCAACAATTGAATGAGTCTTTCAGTAATCGAACTCAGACAATAACTGCTATCTTTGACCAAAAATTCCAAGATCTGGGAAATACCATCCATACACAACATTCATTTTTTCATCAAGAACTGAGTGACCTGTCTGACAAGATTGACCATCTTCATATACCACCCAACTCAGATGATTAAATCTGGCTACTTGCAATTTTTTTTTTTGTTATTTGTATTTCTCTACTGTTTAACTTTCCTGTATTTGTGTTTGTTAAACTCTTAAGAATTCGTGTAATTGTAAATTATGAACATATTTAATTTAAGCTGTTTTCTTCAGATAATCCTGTGATTGCCTCTGTTTATCTACTACATATGTGCATATCTTATTTTGCTATGTGATATCCTCTTCTTTTTTGATAATGTCAAAAGGGGGAGAAAAATGTGTATATATATTTTTGCTGTGTCGTTGTTGCATTTTATGATGAAACAGTTCCTCCAACACTTAAGAAGCAGAAACAGTTCCTCCAAAACTTAAGAAGCAGAAACACATTTATCAAGGGGGAGTAAGCACACATCTAGGGGGAGAAATCAAGACGTTTTGAAATCCAAGCAACAAGATTTTTGTCATCATCAAAAAGGGGGAGAATGAAATTTAAAGACTTACATTTTTTATGAAGACAAAAAGATCCATGATCAAAAAGAAGAAGGATTATTAAGCAACTTATTTTTTCATTTATATTAAGGTAAAAGTATTTTGATATTAAATCAAAACACAGTTTAAAAGTACAATATTAGGAGAACCTTCTGAGCATATGCATTAAAATGTTTTTATGAAAATAATTAATGACTTAAACATGTTGAAAATAAAGTTTTTACAAAACTGGAAATCTGTATTCGAATACGAGGTATCGTAGTCGAATACAGACTCCAAGTCAGAAGCTAAAACTAAATTTATGTATTCGAATCCGAAATATCGTAGTCAAATACAGATTGCAAGTCAGTGGCAAAAACTCGAATCTGTATTCGACTACAACCTTGTGTAATCGAATACAACTTAAGTTTGAGCTATTTTTAAACATCTGTATTCGACTACAACATTGTGTAATCGAATACAACTTAAGTCTGTAGCTATTTTTAAACATCTGTATTCGACTACAACCTTGTGTAATCGAATACAACTCAAGTCAGTGGCAAAAAAAAATCCCGAATCTGTATTCGACTACACGATCTCGTAGTCGACTACATAGTTCAAATTTCAAATATAATCAGAACGTTTTAGAGGTGTATTCGAATGCACTGAGACTGTATTCGAATACAACTTCGAAACAATGCAACTTTTCAGTTTTGAAACATTGCACATGTTCATTAAAAACGTTTGGGAACCTTTGCCATTGATCTGAATTGTTACCTATGAAGTATAAATACTTCAAACGTTTCAGATTTACAAGAACAACTTTCAACTGACTTTTTAGAATCATTTTTCTAAAACATCAAACACTTCAAAACTTAACTTTCATATTTTTCAAGTACTTGCTTTTCATTTTCATATCATTAAGAAAGGTTCTCAGTTGTACTTAGAAGTGTGATTGATTAAGTATCAAATACTCAGTATTATAACCTTGTTCTTAGTCAAGAACATCATTACAAAATCATTGTATCACTTGAAGGATTTAGTGTAGATTCTTCAAGTTGTGTTAACAGAAATAGTGGTGTACTATCTTCTGTTAAGTGTTTGTGAATCTGTAACTTAGTCTTAGGGTTAGACTTGTAACATATTCATACAAAGTGGAAAATCTCTTGTGGTGTGCAAGAGGACTGGACGTACCCTTGGTTGTAAGGGGAACCAGGATAAATCTTCTGTGTGTTTTTATCTTCTGCCATTTACTGCTTTCATTTACAAACACAGCAAATATTTGAAACAAAGTTAAAACAGTCCTTTAACAATCTTCTGATCTCAAAAACAGAAAAATTGTCCAACACCTAATTCACCCCCCCCTCTTAGGTGCAACTCTGTTCTTACAGTTCTTCTTCTACCAGAGTCACTTGGCTTCTGTTTGGTAGATGTTGGAACATAAACCTTCTTCTGCTTGTGCATTGCCAACATCCATTGTCCAGGCACCATTGTCGGTGTCTCCTTCTGGTTGCTCAGAATATCTGCAACATAGACAATTTGATCTTTTGGTACCCATAACTGATTGGGTCCAGGTTTGTTAGTCTTAACAGCTCTCTGATCTTGTTCATATTTTACCATTGGACAAGATAGTTCAGAGTGACCTTTCTTACCTCAAACAATGCATAAAACATCAGAATGAACAGCTTTACTTTCAGGAATCATTTCTGTAAAACCAAGACCTATCTTTCCAGAGTTACTGTTTCCATAAATCATAGATGCATATTTACTTCTTTCCATTCCATTAGAAATAATGTTTTGAAAAAATTTCTCATGCATATCAGATTTACAAACAGTTTCAAAAGTGGAACAAATATTACTTTTGAGAGTTTAGTTTTCAGACTTGAGTCTTGCAACTTCAGTTTTAAAATCTTTGTTTTCAGTTGCATACTCAGAATTTTGATTCTTTAAAACTTGGACTTCTTTGGTTAGATTTTTCTTATCTTCCCTAAGAGTTTTCAGTTTTAAAGACATCTTATTGTTTGCATTTAACAAGTCTTTTAAAGTCTCAATTAATTCAAATTTAGAAAGATCAGAAAATACCTCACTGTCTTCATCTTCTGATTCTGTTCCTGAGCTGTATCCAGAACTTGAGATGGTATGAGCCAACAGAGACAATATTGCTTCCTCTGATGTGCTTCCAGACTTGCCTGAATCATTGCTTCGATCATTCTTCCTTCTGCCTATTTTCCTTATTGAATTCGTGCCTTTATGAGGTCCAGAAGCAGACCTGATGTGTGCCTTCATTGTTGTTTCTGCCTCTTCTTCATCAGACGATTCTTCTTTTGATTCTGATACATCCCAGGAAGCCATCAGACTCTTCTTTCTGTATCTGGAATTCTTCTTGTGCTGTTTGCCTTTTTCCAGACTTGGACATTCTGACTTGATATGTCCAGGTTTATTGCATCCATAACAAACAATATACTTTTTGCCAGATTCTTCCTTTCCTTTGTTGTTATGTTTCTTCTTGAAGCTTCTTTTCTTCCTGTTTTCCCAAATCTTAACCATCTTTTTGGTTAAGTAAGCCATATCATCACAGTCACTGTCACTATCCTCTGATTCTGATGCTACCTTTGCAGCTTTCTTCTGTTTCGACTTCAGAGCCAGATTCTTCTTCTTCTTTGGTTCATCTTCTTCCAGTTCTATTTCATAAGACCTGAGTGAGCTGATCAGGTCTTCAAGTCTTAAGTTATTCAGATCTTTGGCTTACTGAACTGCAGTAACCATTGGTCTCCACTTTTTTGGTAAACATCTTAGAGTCTTCTTGACATGATCTGCTGTTGTGTAGCTTTTCTTCAAAACCTTCAGTCCAGATATC
The DNA here is from genome assembly GCA_037974295.1 of Cicer cuneatum. Lineage (NCBI taxonomy): Eukaryota > Viridiplantae > Streptophyta > Magnoliopsida > Fabales > Fabaceae > Cicer > Cicer cuneatum. Next base: position 22,777,442 of record JBBPBO010001984.1, on the reverse strand, counting down.
AGAGTCTGGAATCTGCAGAACATTCCATCAATGTTTTCATCATCTTCCATCTTGAACATCTCATACTGTTTGACCAATATGTTAGCCCTAGCTTCTTGAACCTGCTGGGTTCCTTCATAGGTCAGAACCAGACTATCGAATATGCTCTTTGTTGTTTCTTTATCTGTGCATCTGCCAAATTCCTTGAATGTGATGGCACTGATCATGATGTTTCAGGACTTGTGATGAAGTTTGTGTAATCTGCTCTGATCTGGTTTCATATCATCCATGTCTAGTTCTTTAGTTGGATCTTCTGGATCAGTTGGTGCAGTGTATCCTTTGACTATCATCTTCCATAGTTCAGGATCTTGAGATATGACAAAACTTCTCATTCTGTCCTTCCAATACTCAAACCTTTCTCCATCAAACAGTGGTGGTCTGTTGATGTTGCCTCCCAATTCTTCTCTGGATTCTGCCATGTTGAACCCCTTAAACCTTTCCTCAAACACTGTTAAGTGCTCAGCCTTAAGACCGAGCTCTGATGCCAATTGAAGGTGCAAACACGAGAAGCGGGGTTGAATTGTGTTTGACTTAACTTGAATACTTTTCCTGTTTTTATACTTTTAAAACAAAACTTGATGTATCATTAAAAACAGAGTTAGCAGCGGATAAAAGTAAAAATAAAACTCACAGTTTTTATACTGGTTCACCGTTAACGAGGCTATGTCCAGTCCCTTCACCTTGAAGGATTTCACTAATTCAAACCTTGAATTATAACCTTGCTACTGACCCTCCAAGTCAGTCTTCTCAAACAATCTAACAATCCTAGACTTCTTTGAGGAATGCAGCTTTTGTCTTCAGCCAATCAGACAATCCCAGATTGTAGAAGAAATCACAACACTATAAATCTAATTGCCAAGTAACTTGCTACCCCTTCTGACTCCCTTAGATTGTAGACTCTACTTCAACAACTTAGATTTAACACACAACACTATGAATCTAATTGCCAAGTACCCTGCTACCCCTTCTGACTCCCTCAGATTGTAGACTCTACTTCAACAACTTAGATTTGCCACAGTGGAACGAAAACAACAAGAGTACTTGCTTCTTGAAAGCTGAAACTCACAATTGACTTCTATGAAAATTTGGGTGTTTGCTTTGGAAGTGTATGACTCTTTTGTGATTTTCGATCCTAAGTATTCTGCCTTGAGCCTCCTTTTATAGATGCATATTTGGGCCTCTTCCAAGCTTAATTTCGAGCTGAATCTTGCTGGATTCTCTTGCAAAAATAACTTGACCAATTGGGCTTTATTTACATAAAAAAACATATCTTCAGATTTCTTTCAAAAATAACTGACCAATCAAATCTTTTATTTGTTCCCGCCACAGCTCCTGAATTCCACACTACTCCACATTTATTTTTGTAACAAATCTTTTTAATACTTTGATTAAAATAACTTAAGATCTTCACCGTTAATCCTCATGATTAAATCTGGACCATTAGATTCTTTTGCGCCAGTCCACATCTGGACCAAATAAATTGATATGCTGTGATCCTCTGAATTCGGCCATCCCTGGACCACACTTCCTAACCCTCTGATCTTCTGATTTCGGCCATCCTGGACTCGTACCTAATATGCTATAATCCTCTAAACTCGGCCTTTGCTGGACTACACATCCTGTCCCTCTGATTTCGGCCAACACTGGGCCATGGTCTGATCTTCTGATCTGGACCATCACTGGACCAAATAATTAATTCTGAACCATTGATCTGGAAATCTTCCCTTTGATATGGACCAATTCTGGACTTGGTCTGGATTAAATTGAAATTAAATCTGGACAAGTAATATTTCAGTCTGGGCATTTGACCTTTGATTTTAGATCAGGTCTGGATCAATTCTGGAATTCATTTCTTCTGGTCTGGACTTAGTTTCATGCCCTGAATCATGCTATCTTATTGTCTGGGTCACATCTGGATTGATTCTCTTGTTCTGGACTGATAAACTTATCTTCTGGTTGAGTCTGGAACAAGTCTGGGCTGTTTTAATTTCTCACTGCCAGGCTATCTTCTGGTCAGAATAACTTCTGGAATAAATATGATATTTGATTCCTCTTGGTCTGGAACAACTCTCCCTCTAGCAGGCTTTCCTTTGGTATGGTCCAGGTCTTCTTCTGACATTGCTTCCTTCTGGTCTGGGCCAGCAAAGATATCTTCTGGTGATCCTGGAGTATCTTCTGGTAATTCTAGAATTCATTTTCTAGAATCCTTTGATCTTCTACTTCTGTTTACTTCAGTTTCTGGAGGCATTTAATTTAATAATTCAAGGTACAAAATAAGATTACATTAAGTCCTTTTGTAAAAATCAAAATCCTAATACTTAGAACCAACTTGGTTCCAACATTTTCAACTTGGTCAAATATTTTTTTCAATTATAAATTTGAATCAAATCTTATTTTAGATTTTCATCAATTATAATTTTGAATCAAATCTTATTTTAGATTTTCTTCAATTATAAACTTGAATCAAATCTTATTTTAGATTTCCTTCAAAAATATGAATCTTCTTTCATACTCTTTGAAGTCAAATATATTGTTCTCATAAAATTCTTTTGTTAACATAAAAAATCTAATTGTAAAACCAACTTGGTTCCAACATGCTCTCTCATGCAAAATTATTGAAATCATTTTAGGGTGAAGCAGTGGATTTGATCAATCTTGCTTCTTCTATTCCACTTGAATGGTGATGTTCGAAATAGATTTTGGACAGGGAAAGATGTCTCCTATCGTCATTTAAGAGTTTTTAGCTCCAGATGTTTTGTTCACGTTCCAAGAGATGAGAGGTCAAAGCTTCATAATAAATCCAAAAAATGTGTGTTTGTCGGATATGGTGATGAAGAATTTGGTTATAGATTGTGGGATCCAGTTGACAAGAAAATTATCAAAAGCCGAGATGTGATATTTCTTGAAGACCAAACTATTGAAGATTTTGATAACGCTGAGAAACAAAAATCAAATTCCAAAAGTTACATTGATGTTACGCCTAAGCCCCTGTAGAAATTTTTGTTGATGGGGAAGATATACAAGTAGATGATGAGAATGTAACTAATGCTCACATACCTCACCATGATGAGCAGGTTCCAGCGGAGCCGCCTATTGAATTTGAAGTGCGAAGATCTACTAGAGAATTTAAACCTTCTCAAAGATATCCTCTACATGAGTATGTGATGATCACTAATAGTGGAGAGCCAGAGTACTATGAAGAGGCTTCTACAAATGTTGATAAAGAAAAATGGTTAAAGACCATCCAAGAAAAGATGAATTCCTTGCATGAGAATCACACATTTGATTTGGTAAAGTTACCTAAGGGCAGAAAAGCACTCAAGAACAAGTGGGTATACAAGATTGGTTGTGACAGGTTCCTTATGCATCTGCAACTGGTAGTTTGATGTATGTTATGGTATGCACAAGGCCAGATATTGTTCATGCAATTGGAGTTGTTAGTCAATTTCTCTCTAATCTTGGTAAAGATCATTGGCAAGCAGTGAAGTGGATTCTCTGATACCTCATAGGCACTTTCAAAGTGTATTTATGCTATGGAGGTGGTGAACCTGTGTTGGATGGCTACACAAATGCAGATATGGCAGGCGATCTAGATTCTAGAAAATCTACTTTTTGTTATATGACGACGATTGCAGGAGGAGCTGTATCTTGGCAATCAAGGTTACAAAGTGTGTTGCCTTATCCACTATTGAAGTTGAGTACATTGCAGCAACCGAAGATTCCAAAGAACTCTTGTGGATGAAGAAATTCCTACATGAGTTAGGCCTCAAGCAAGACAAATTTGTGTTATTCTGCGACAGTCAGAGTGCGATCCATCTCAACAAGAATCCGATTTTTCATGCAAAGTCGAAGCATAATTGAGATGCGATATCATTGGATACAAGATGAACTGGAAATAAAATCATTTTCATTTGAAAAGATTCATACTATGACACCCTAAATCCCAAATTTATTATAAAAAAAAAATTTCTTTCAGATTTTAATTTAAAAATAATAGAATATAAATAAATAAATAAAACTTTTGAACGATTTCTTTAAGGCAAAAGTATCACTTAATCATGGACAACTCATATTAATCCAAAGTTTCCATCAGCTTAACAATTCGATGGTCATAACAGTGATCAAATTAAATTCTTTTTGAAGCACACGTACATAAGTTACTGATAATTATAAATGTAGTCTCCACCCGATTCACTATTAGAGCAAAACTTCCCCAAATTACAGATGTTCAAATATGAAATTAACAAAAGGAAGATGATAAAAGTCTTCAAGATGAGACGACTTCCTACACTCCGAGAGTATTAATCTTCACCTGCAGCTTGTAGCTCGTCTGCGTCCATCGCAAACGCCAAACACAAACAACGAGGGGTGAGTATCGAAATTATGTAATAGTATAATGTAAACGAGAAGAATACGTAAGTAATCAAATTAACACAAACATGAGAACATTACAGAACATAATATCAAGGTTAATCTAATTCAATCACAATAAAACAGTCATAGGGAGAAAATGTTATGCATGTCCTATACTTTATACTTCTTCATCACTTGGTACCATTCTACTCTGAAATACTTGGTTAGGAGGCCTGATACTATGCCACTACAAGAGTGGACGGACAATTCATGAATGGCCAAGTCCTCATAGATCCCCTCAACTCAACCCAAGACACATATACGCGACGGTCCGGGTACTCTTGTTTTGCACGGTAGCTCCCGGCCTTAAGGAATAACCCACTAATCCACTTAGGAATTCCCAACTAGATGTACCCCCAAGGTCTATCAGTCTTACCTTACGGTTTGACTGTAGTCCTCCACGATCAGGCTCATTCAGTTGTACTTCCCCGAATCACTAGGTTTGTCAAACCCTCCCTATATGATGACAAAATAATCCTCACTCCAAAACTACAACATCTATCTCATACATACTGGATTATCATAACTCAATAATTTTCAGTTGTACCTCACAATATTCATCATTATATATATATATATATATATATATATATATATATATATATATATATTAGTCAATCACAATAAAACCCCAATATTTGGTCTACACTACTCACAATACATAGTCCAATCACATAATAGTAAATCAAACAGGTGGGACATTCAAGTAATATCATAATTTCAATCAAGTTACAAGAACACTCAAGTACATATCATTCATACAATAACAATCAGCATAAGGCTCATAAAACTAGACAGTATGAAATCTTGATATACTTAATTCACAGCAATGCTATAGGTTGCTAAAATATGTTTTAGTCCTCCCTATTACCATCCATATATTATTAATTAATTATCATCACTCGATAGGGCTCGACCATACGAAGTAAGCCCCAGATGAATATCTGGGAATTTCAGTATTCCCGTTCATCTCATGTCATTTTGTACTCATAATATCGAACCTCATATCACCCCTTACCTTGGCTGAAGATTTTTCTCAATGAAGCTGATCCGTCGATGTAATGTGTCGCGTCTTCACCAATCACCGTCTCTAACAGCCTAGTCTTTGAAATCAATGTATGATTTTGATATTAAGAGTTGCGGCTGGATGCAACAGGGCAGTAGTCAATTCAATTTTTTTCTTCCTAATAGAACGGGGAAATAGAGACATGGAATGCACGACAGCCTCATTTATTCACTTATATACCTATCTATACGTACTAGTAATATTAGGTATATTATTAGGTTTATTATCAGACCTATACACTTAGCCCATGACCCTTATTATTATTAATATTATTATTATTATTATCATTATTATTATTGTTATTATTACTACAATCATAAGCTCACTCTACTAATGCTTAAGATAATAGACTAATGTAGCAACACACACGTTTACTTCTTATTTTCTTTTATATATATATATATATATATATATATATATATTTTAAAAGAAAATTGACTATTATTAATATTAATAATTTAAATAAGTCATTAGGGCGAACACATAGGACAAACACGAAGGAAATTATCGCACATGTCAACATACGGATAATAATAGTTGTGCATTATATTTTATAATTAAAATATAATAATAAGAAATTGGAGTGTTACACATACCGATGAGAATGGTTCAGATATGATGACGAAGGTCTTGTCTCTGTCGAAGATGGTATGCTGTAGAAAGAAGGCCGGCATGGTTGACCAGTACCTTCCCACTTGAGTCATGAGGGGGAGATTTGTTGGGTAGGCTCACTCTCCAAGTGGAAGCCACCAATTTTAATAGTATGATTATTATTATTATTATTATTATTATTATTATTATTATTATTATTATTATTATTATTAAAGAAAGAAAAGAATAAAAAAAAGGGAATATGTGGTTTATTAGGCTTAACCCATGTGAAGAATAAATAAAAGAAGGAACGAGTTTTTTGAAATCCCTATGCAAGAGGAAAAAAGTGCCGTAAGGAACAAAATAAATAGGAGGCAGCTGCGCAGTAACAAAAATAGGGGGAGGAAGAAAAAAAAATTTACTCTGGTGTACCCATTCATTATTATAGTGGAAGTTTTTACTGGAATAAGTCCCGTGGTTTTTATTCTCTCAATCTGATAGAAGTTTTCTACGTTAAAAATTGTATTTGTCTCATATTTAATTTTCTACCAATTATTGTTATTTTGTGGAATTATATTTTCTGTTAAGTCATTTATCAACACAAGTGGAGAAAAAATATTCTGCACTATTGAGATAATTATCTTTGATTTTCCCCAACACTATTGTGTCAAAAATATAATTATTGGTCTCGGTAAAAAAACACTATTAAGTAAAAATACTATTATTATGTGAATCAAAACTGCGTTTTCTAAAATAATTAAGGTCGACAACTCTTTAAGTTTCTTAAAATAATTTTGAATTAAATATACACAAAATATATATGTGGATTTTGCTGCAAATTACTAGTACAATTAAACCTTGTTACATCGATTCCTATGTACATATTAGATCGGTTACTTGTTCGATCTAACATCAAAAATTGTAAGAAGGTAATTATAAAATCGGCTAAAACGACAGATGTAACAAATCAAAATTCAAAATTGATTTATTACATCGGTTAATTTTAAACCAATCTAACAAGTCAAATTCAAAATTGATTTATTACATTGGTTAAATTCGAACCAATCTAACAAGTCAAATTCAAAATTGCTTTATTACATTAGGTTAAACTCACATAACATAACCAAATAAAGGCATATAAATCAAATTCTAAGGCATATAAATCAAATTATAAAAATATATACATAATTATTGTAGAATTATTTGCTTAGTGCCTTAGTCATCAATTGTTAGATTTTAAGAAGAAAGAAAAGAGAAGGACATAACAATAATTTTAGTATTTAAAAGAAGAAAGGAAACATTTTATCTTTATCTTATATTACAAGAAAATGATTCATCTGTGTATGGGGAAGGAGAAGTTTAAATCATCATTTGCTTTGATTAAGCATAATTTAAGCTATCTTACCTTGAATTTTCATGGAAAGGTATCATAAAACGTAAGTACTATTTTGATCAATTGTTTCAGCAAGACCTCCAAAATGAAAGACTATATATGATTGAAAAGAAAAGCTTAAATAGTTGACAAAGTTTGTATGTTTATAAATTCATAGCTCTAAAATCTATTGGGTTTGAAATCTCCTTTTTTTTATTGCATATCAGATGATGTGCATTTCAAATACATTGTATTTCTAGCTATAGTGGGTTCAATTTGTGTAATTGTGTTTGCAGATAACATTACTTTGAGTTTCTGTAATTGTGGATTTAATGAGGGAAAGTCAGAAACATTTCTGAATAATACAGACATAAGGAAGTAGACATAAAGAGAAATTAGTTCTAAAGAAGGATTTGGATGTTCTTCTCCTTAAGAATGATGTCCAGAAACTCCTTATTGACTTTCAATTGTTTGTCAACAGAAAACACTTCTCTAACAGAATACACTTCTATTTCAATTGTTATAACCTAACATTTTGCCTAAATGGATAGCAAATCAAAGAATAATCTAGAATTTTCAAATTGGTATATATTTGATTGTAAGCTTAAAGTGTAAATTGGTCCTATTTCCATGAATATATATATGAGAACTCTGAATAGTGAAATACTACACACTAAGCTTATACCACAAATTTCTACATTCTAGCTTATACCACAAATTTCTACATTCTTCTATCATGTTTTACTTCATTACCAATTTGACTCAAATTATTGAATAATAATGACTTAATACAAAATGCTTTAGCCATGAGAATATGACAAATTTAGAGGTATTGCAGCACTTGAACTTGATCAAATTAGTGTTGATCTAGGCATCTAGCAAAATTAATTTTAGCTTAATTTATCACGTGTATGATTTTGTCCTTCTATAATAGCAAATTTATGTTACACAATTACTTACAATTTTTTCAACAATGACACGCGCATCTTCTGATGAGTAATCTCCCGATGGCTTTTGTCCTGCTCTCCTCCACTTTTTATGGTGTGATGGTGGAGATGGAGGTGCAACTATTGAATTTTCAGATGATTCTTGTCTTTGTTTTAATTTTTCATTCATCAATCTTTCAGTAAGCAACTCATATCCCCCACGAGACATTAGGTGAGGGTATTTATTCTGAGACTGAATCATTTGTGCCTCCTTTTTTTCCTCTTATTATAAGTAATACACGAATTAAATGTAATACTAGAAATAAATTTATTAAGAGAAACTAAATTATAAATCTAGCTAACCACAAAGGAGGGATCATGTCGTTTTTGAACAAATGCATTTCTTATGTCCTTATCAAGATAAGTATATGTCTTAAGAGGATATTTGTGACTCAAATCCCCACCATTTAAATATCTAGATGTTAGACTAGTTTTAAATGCCCTCCAACGTTCACCAGCATATGAAATTCATTTCTTTTTCAAAAATTTAGAATTAGGAACATCCCATTTCACCTACATAACAAAACAAATGAAGGAGTTACTGTTTGACATTAAAATGTATTTACGAAATCATATATATACTAAAATATTCGCATAACTACAATTATCCCTAAATTTTTTCCTATTATCTACATCGTCTCAATTATCCACCAAAATACTGACAAAGCTTCGAGCAAGGGAAGCAACATGAACCTTAAATTTTTTCCTATTTATCCCTAAACGTAATTCAATCAATGGATCTAAATCAATTGAGAACTTCTTACCTACCATACATTTACGTTTCAACTTTGCCATACATGTACCACACCTACCCTTTCTTTGTGTAGACTAAGTACCCACCACACTTTGCGAAGGAGCTGACGAATTATTCATGTGTCCTTTTTAAAAAAGAATAATAATGGTCAATACTAATTCAAAATAATGGAGAAAAATAATTATAAGCAATCAGGTCATATATTGGTAAAAACTATAAACAATCAATATAAATATTATTGATAATGTGAAATTTATTAAGATAAACTATCATTATTACCATTTTATTTCTTACGAGTCTTATGTTTGAATATTATTGAAAATGTTTGTTGACTGATTTTACTTCTCTTTCCTTTAACTTACTTTAATGGAAAATATTTGTTAGAAAAAAGGAAATGGAAACATAAGATTTTAAAGGGAACCGCCGAGCAAGAGAGATAGATGTTGAACTAATAAGGGTTTGATCCCTCGATAATAATGGAATATAAAAAAGATGATATAATCACATTTATGTACAATTATGTAACACCCTTGGGGAAAATTGAGTGCACAAAAGTTACGTCGTTTTCCGTAGACTTGTCTTCTGCTCATGCTTGTTGCAACGATCAATAATATAACTACAATTTCATAGCTAAACCTACTAAACATTTCCATTTTGACTCTAACAATTCACACTTCAAAGGCAAAAGTATAATCTACAAGATTATTAATGATATTGATACAACAATATAAAGGGAATTATAAAAGTAATTACTGAATTTTAGTCATACTTTTTTTTTTACAACTTAACAAGACAATTATTTTTTAAATTTAAGAACATATAATATGAATATTGAACTGCCAATTTCCTCAAAATTTCTCTTTTGCCCCCCAATTCACAAGAAGTTCAAAAATCAAAACAATTTCACCCAATACTAAGCCAACTCTATAGCATAAAAATGCATGCATGCAATTTCTTCCTATAAATCTAAACGACTAGATTAAATTAATTGAATCAAGATTGTGTCAACAAGAATTTACAATTATAATCAATTCACACTAGATTAACTAAGAACTCCCAATAAACAGCTCTACCCATCAAATTATATAAACAAGGCAAAACCACTATGCATTAATAGAAAAATCCACATAACACTCAAACTATGTTGATTCTTAATGTTGATTTGGAGCCATTCTCAACAATTAAGACACAAGGGACACACTATTACTCAAATATTAATTGCAACTCAGTTAATCGAAACAACAAACAGCACCTGAGATATCATGAAAAATACCTCAAATAACCAACATCACAACATAGTTCCAATAAATGCATTCACAGTAGAAACAGAATAATCGGATAATATTTCAAAATGTTGTATATGCATGAACAAATAAATCAACTAGAAATACAATGCATAAGATTCAAAATCAAACTAACTACTACTTCTCAAATTTCTCCATCACTTTCATTGCTTTTTCTGCAGCACCACTTCTCAAATTTTTTCATCACTTCCATAATTAATAAGAGTTTAATTAACTATTCCTACATAAAACAATTTAATACTCCCGTTTAATCAAATCTCACAACACAATGTAATCTTCTTGTTAAGGTGACATTGAAATTATTTTAAATATTACTGAAATAAAATTGAATCAAAGATTAATAATAAGAACAATTAACATTGAAACAATTTTAGATTGTTAAGTAAAAAACAAGAATTATTAGAAAATTACTAGAGAAAGCAACAAACATTTGCTCACAGAGGGAAACACTTCTCAATGGTGAAAGAAATTGACACATTTCGACAGAAACACTTCTCGACAAATGGAAGAGGAAGACAAAGAAAACTCGTCGTCGGCGAGAAAGTAGAAAAACGTTGCACCGTACCAACTCATCACCGGCGCTGAAGGTTGCAAAGTTCGCGCGGGAGGGAGTGAAAACAAAATTTAGGGAAATAAAAATTTACGTGTTGATTGTGAAGGAGGGAGTGAAAACAAAATTTAGGAAGACTGAAAGCTGACGTTCATATGAATTTGTGCTGAAGGATGAAGTTCATCCGATTCACGTTGAAGGATGAATGATGAGTTCGCACTGAAGGATGAAGGTTGAAAGATGAAAGCGCTAAAGGGTGAAGATTCGGTTCGTGACTGTTTTTGGTTTTACATCAATACGCACAAACCCATTGTGAAGGATGAGATTTTGGTTCGTGACTAGATGAACTTAATGAAGCTCATACGATTTGCGCTGAAGGATAAAGAATGGATTCGCGCATGTTTTTCTAATTTTTGGGTTAATCTAGGGGAATTTTTTTTTGTAAAATGCTCGTTATAACCATCTAATATAATAGATCTAACAAAATTTGTGATAATAGCAAATTTGCCACTGCCTATTTATTATATTGGGTGTATAACAAATGATTTAAAATCGGAGATGTAACAAGATTAAATTGCACTAGTGTGATTTATATTTAAATCCACAATTAATTTCAGAATAAAACTAAACATATTCGTATAGGTTCTAATTTGTAGCAATGTCAATAGCAACAATTTAAATCTGCAAAAATTTAAGTCAATTTGAGACATTTGAACTTATCACTCTTAAAACCTACAAATTTATGAAGCAAAGACTCTTTTATATAGATAGGTTAAGCGATCAAATGATCAATAAAAATAGGATGTGTGGATATAACTGTCCAAAACTTAGGAAAATTTGTTATTTTTGAAATATATGGTCAATAATAAAGTAAAAATAAGATCATCTGGTATTGGACCCACATTTTAATTGACTACCCTACTTAACCTAATCAATTAATCTTTTTTCTAGTCCATTAATATTATTTATTAATTGATTAACTATCTTTAAAACAATTACTAACTATATCTAGATATTCTATTTTGATGTCTTAACATCCAAACGTCTAACAATTAACATAAGTGACTCTTAAGAGCTTAAAACTAATTAACAAAAGCATATGTGTAACATTTATAACCTAACTCGAGTGACCACTTCTATATAATCCATGCCTGTTTTGCACATCTGTAACGTGTCGTGACCTAAGTGGTCTAATAACGGATAGTTCAATGAATTTTAGATAGACTCTTATATATATTATGGGTTGAATCTAATTCAACCTTTCAAAATCAACTTATAAAATGAAGGTTAACCACTAGTTATATAAACACATTTTGAAAGGTTAATCACCAGTTATAGTAACACATTTTGAAATCTTATCTCATTGGGCCCTTAAATCTTAACAAGCTTGGCATTGGAAGGAAAAAAAAAACTACCTAGCTAGCTGTATTTGGCCTGTAATTAATCGATGAAAACAAAACAAGCAATGCATTGGCCAATAACGAGAGTTTGATTAGTCACACTTGCACAAGAAACAAAATGAATTACATTACATGTGATAGTGTCATGGCACTGATGATGGCACCTAACTAATATATGGTTGGTCATTGAAATTAATTAAAACCCATGTTGATGTTGGCCATTGCTAGATAAATGTTACATCATCAACCTTTAGAGGGAATGAATGATGGAAGTGGAAGAAACCCATTTTCTCTTAGTTTCTTCATGTACATGTTTGATGCACTTTCTAACTAAAAACTAAGCCTTTTGCTGTTTGATTTACTTATAAGGAGGAAAATGAATTCGTGCACGATATTTAAATTGTTGATGTTGATTGTGTTTGAACATGGGAATCGACTAAATAAGTAGACTTTCATTTTACCTTCATATCCATATAAGACATATGTAGTTAATTGATTTATACTAATAATCTATACTTTTATATTTATAATGATAGTGTTTGAAAATGAGTCGAACTTAGTTAAACTCAATTCGATAAAAATTAATTTAACTCAAAACTTGACTTGAGTTCGTCAAGAAGTTTTTTTTAACTTAAATTCAATTCAAGTTCACGAATAATTTGATTCAGCTCAATAGTTCAAATTAAAATAAAACAAAAAAGAATCTATAAAATTTTAATACTTGTTTTGTTACGCTCATTCTACTTGTTAGATTAAACCGTAAAAGAACTGTGGAGCGAGCCGAAAATAGAAAAGCTTGAGGGAAAGTAACTTGTTTTTTCTGTTTTCTTTTATTGGTATTATGTGTATATAAACAAAATCAGGTGCGAAATTTACAAGGAAAAAAGCAAAGAAAATGATGTAATGCTCGTGTCATGGACGGTCAAGGCAAGAATAATTTTTTCTCTTTTTTATTTTTGGTAAAAATGTTTTATTAAAAGATAAAAAAAAAACTAAAACTTACCTTGAAACTAGCACCTATCAAATATGAAATTTGTATTCCTTCTTTCAACCAATTACTTAAGAGGTAATTCTTATGAAAATACAAATGAAATATTAAGAAAACTATTTTCTCAAAAACTGACGAATTGTTTTTTAAATTTAATTGCAGTTTTAATTTATTTATTTTTATTAATTTAAGGAATTGATCATTTTATTTTTTAAGTCGACGGTATTAGTCTCTCTCAAATTTTTGGGCTAAAAAAATAGCGATTTGACATATTTTAAATTATTTATATGCATTAATTATTCATACGTCATTAATTAAATTATCACTATACTAAAAAAGCATTTTATAGCGCTTATTTTGATTTTTTATAACGCTTATTATAAGCGTTATTAATACTAACGATATTAAAAGTATGCGACGTTGAACATTAGATGGTTATCAAATTCACTATTATAGCTCAATATAAAATTGGATTCAAATAAGTCTTTTATAGAGCTTTTTTTAATAATAAGCACTATTATAATTTTTTTAACAAAAATTGGTCAAATTATTACAGCATTTATAACATATGCACTTATATAGTTCAATTTAAATTGGATTTAAAAAAAAGTCTTTTATAGAACTTCTATTATAATAAGTACTATTATAATTTTTTATTTTAAAAAAGAGCAAATCAGCTTCTATAGCCTTTTTCTTTTATAGTTCTCCTGTTATAACAATTCAGGATATAAGAGAAGAAGATTAATTAAATTTCATGGTGTAAAACTAGTATAAGAAATACACTATATATGTGTCTATTACAACGCTTTTGTGAAAAAAGCATTGTAAATTTAGTCTAAGAAGCGCGCTATATATGTACCTATTACAGCACTTTTGAAAAAAAACGCTGTAAATCTAGTCTAAGAGAAGCGCATTATATATACGTACATATTACAGCGCTTTTTTAAAAAAGTGCTGTAAATCTAGTCTAAGAGAAGCGCGCTATATATATGTACCTATTACAACGTTTTTTTTTATTTTCAATAGCGTTGTTGTATCTTTTAACAGCACTAAATACTATAGCGCTTAAAAGCGCTGTAAAGAACTTAAAAAAAATGCTTTAAAAGACTATTTTTTGCGTAGTGAATATCACGAATTAAAACTATTGTTTTTAAAGGTAAGATGCATTAATATTAATCCATCCAAAATGAGGAATGTACACAAAAGACAAGGTTCTTAAAATATACAAATTTTTCGTCAACATTTAATTATCTATCAATTTTAAAATAACTTAATTGATACCAATAGATCTGCGCACAACCTATGCACCTAAGCATAATATAAATCTCATGAGCCTTGCACTCAATCAAACATATATATGCACACTAAAACGACATTAATATTTGATCCACTATTTCTTCTTTATCTACTTCAAACATGGTTGTCTTCACATAGTTTTTATCATGTTTCTTGGATAGAAGAAGAAGAAAAAAACTCAACAAAGCATAAATAACTCCAACCTACAGCACCATATAACACAGTTGGTAGAGTCATATTAACAACAAAATTTAAATAAAAATCTAAGAACACAAACATTCAAGAAAAAAGATAAAATCTCACCAAAAACGTTATGGATCAAATATTCAGCTCAGTTCTCTTTCACCTCAGTAAAATTGTCTTTAGAATAGATAACACAGTTGTAATCAGGAAATTACTTAAAATAAAAAAGAAAACATAAAATTGAGTTATAACTTAAGTATATTGAATGTCTATGATTACAAATAATAATTAAATTAATTTCAAGTACACTAACTGGAATCCTGTTTTGATTTTCAACGATGATCTCTTTCATAAAGCACATGACATAATATCCACAGTCATCATTGTTATCTTAGCGGAGACACTTAAAATAAACATGTACAACAATAATTTTTACACTATATAATTATTTGAAGATAACATTAAAAATACCTTTATTTTTTCCATGCGATGTTATTATATTTAGACTTGGTTATCGTAGCTCCCCTATGAGTGGGATAAATTTTTAAACCTCTATCAAAATAAAATTAACTTCAAATGAGTATTAATTATAAATCATTGTACACATAAACACTAAGAAAAGTTTAAATAAAAACATAAGTACTTACGTGTTGAATCCAGAAACCATGTTTTGGTGATATTGAGGCTCATCATTCAACGAATAAGTAGTATATTATCTCAACCATGTGATTGATGACAATCAAGGTCTAATATTTACACCTACACTCAATGTTTAAATATTGCAGATTTAACTAAAATTTATTTTCAAAATATTGTCATTGTAAAGAATATTTTTAAAAGAAACTTCACCCTATATTTTAAGGTGCAAGTACTACTTTATCCTTCTCCTTGATTTTTATGAATATATAGGATATTTCTTGTTCTCTATCTTTTTATAGCTTGCAGGCGTCAAATATAGAGATAAGAAGCATAACTTATTTTTTAATCCACGTGTACAAATTAAATTTTCATACAAATAGCTTAAAGTAAAAAGAAAAATTTAGAGACCAATAAAAAGAATTTGTTGATCAAAGGAGATAACATGTTTGATACTTCATGTTGTGTGAGGTATCTAACATACACATATAGTAGAGGCACCTAATCACTCATAGCAAATAATTTCATTTATAATACCAACATCAATATTCTCTGTAAATTTTTCACCAAATATATCACGCTCAATTGTTAACATTATTAAATACGTAGGCCCCATAAGTGTTCAACATATAATTTAAGGATCGTTAAATTTGGAGAAAGATTTTAATCATCAACACTAAGGGGGAGTCTTGAATTTTTTATGTTTCACTATCCTAGTTTGGTGATGCAATAGACTTTGTGCTTCATTGGATATTCTTATCTAACTATTTAGATTTCACAAAATTAGTTTTATCCATCTGTTTAAGTTTTGTTGGGATCTAAATAGCTACATTAGTCATTAAATAGTAAAATAACAATTAATAATAATTAGGAATCAAGATTAGTGATAAGAATTTTACCTTTTGATTTTCAGCAAGAATTTTAACTAGATTTTCTGGCTATGCTACAATTGTACTTATTGCCTATCTAACCACATTGATATCTCCATTTTCAACAAAAATAGGCAATGGAGCATGTGACCCAACAACAACATAGATTATAACTTTGACGTATCCCTTTGACAATTTTTTTTTTGTACTATATCTCTTGAAGTGTTATATACTTTTCCATGACCAACGATACATTTATTTGGAGATGATAAATACACATTACAAGTAGAGACACCTTAAACCATTAATTAATGAATATATGCATTAATATAATTATTAACCAAAACAAATAATTAAAATGTTGTAGTTAATAAAGAAAACAATTACCTTAGGAATGATGGGAAATGCACTCTTGCAAGATTCATTAGCACTAATGAAGTTTGAGACAGGTTGATCTTTCTCTACCATTTCCTTTTTGAAGTTGAAAGTTAAATTTTTAGAGGATTTTATTGTGATTTTATAGATGTTAATCATTCCACATCATCGTATCATATCATGTTATTTAAAGTATATCGCATATTCATTTATTAGATAAAAAATAATAATGAGACCAAAATTGTTAAATTTTAAAATAGGGGACGATTTCATGAATTGATAAAACTAATTCAATTATGCTTTTTTTATAAGCAGAAACTTAAGAATCGTAATGTGCTTCATTAGTTCATTTTTAAAGAAGCTACAAAATATTATTTTTCAGAGTTGTTGAAAATCATGGGGGATTAACATTTTGCCAATTAAGGTGTTCCATTCAATAGTAAAAAAAACAAAGTTGTCACGTTTAAGTCATATATATTTTAATACGTGTACAGAGTTGTCATTTTTATTTTATATTTAAAAATATAGATGTGTCGGGTGATTTGATAGTAATTTCAATATTTTTAATTTCACACCATTTTTATTAGCCGTCATTCACAGCTCTTCTTAATTCTACGTGGATATGTCACCTAAGTGTTTTTTAAATGCCACTTAAGTGTTTTTAAAAGATTATTTGTAAACATTTTAAAAGATAAAATATCTAAATAGAAACAAATATTATAAATAATAATATTATGAACACTTTAAAAGATAAATGTGTGAACTTTAATAATTAAATAAGATAAAAGATATAAACGGAAAAAATAAAGAATCGGACGGTTATTGTAAATAAGATAAAATAATGCGAAAGTAATTTTCCGTAAAAGAAGTCTTTTGTTCATTTTTCATAAGTTACATCTTTTAACAATCAACATTTTTTTATTTGTAAATTTATCTTTTCTGTTTTTAGTAATTTTGAATTGTATCATCGTGTAATTTTTACTGATTTCAATTTTTCTTTAAAAAAAAAAAGCATGTGCAAATTTAGTGAAAAACTTAAATGTTTGAATGTTTATCATTGTTTTTTTATACGATAAACTTTAGTATATGTATCACTAAAAGTAGTTTCACGATGCAACAATTGTGGAGACTGTTGACATCAATATCCAAATTCCAAATTTTAATACTTATCAGTATGAATTCAATCAAAAAACTTCGATATATAAATGTTTAGTATATTTTTTTACACCACAAACTTTACAGTATGGATCCCCTAGCTTATAAAAAGAATGGTATGCATGACGCAACGCAAGCAGACGTCACTACGTCAAAAATGACTTTTTATAGCGTGCATTTTAAAGTGCTTAATAATTAAAAGCGTTGTTGTATAATATTTTAAAAATAACGGAGAATACAACAGCGCTTTAATGACAAGCGCTTTAGAAAAAGCGCTGTTGTAGGGTCATGAAGGGTTTAGGATTTACAGAAAAGCGTTGTTGTAGGGTCATAGCGATTTCACATAATATTTAGAGCGCTTCGCATAAAAGCACTGTAAAATATAGCGCTCTCATATAATGTTTACAGCATGTTTAGAGCGCTACATTTACAACGCTTTGTATAAAAGCGTTGTAAACTCTGTAAATGTTTTAAAATTTAATTTAAAAGTCGTTTACAACGCTTATGGATAAAAGCACTGTAAAATATAGCGCTCACACACTATATTTACAGCGCCTTTAAGAGCGCTTTGTTTGAAAGCGTTGTAAATGTTGTAAATGTTGTGAAAATTAATTTTTAAAAGCCTTTTACAGCGCTTATGGACAAAAGTGCTGTAAAATTACAAGCAGTTATATATAAATAAATAAATAAATAAATAAAAACATATTTAATATGTTTTATCCCTTTGAACCCTATTACGAACTCTCCTCTCCTCTACTTTGCGCCCATTTTTACTGAGTGATTGTTGTCTCAGGTACTGTATTTATTAATTTGTTATTGTCTCTAAAACTGATAAATTGTTACCTGATAAATCATATGAAATTTTAGATGATAAATCTATTTTGTTTTGAAATTTGTTCGATTTGTTCTGTTTTGAAACCAGACTTGTATGCATGACCTTGGACCTTGGTTTCCATTTTCCAATATTAGTCTATATATACTATAGATTTGTATGATGTTATAGATTGACAAATTTGTGTAACACTGCATTCATAAGTTGCATTCATAAATTCTTACATGATAAATCATATAAAATATGTTCGATTTGTTCTGTTATGTTTTGAAATATATATAACTTGTATGCATATATATATATATATATATATAATGTTAGAGATTGATAAATTTGTTATAGATTGATTTGTTCTTACTGCATGCATATAGGTCATATAATTAAAATGGACCGGAAATAGATGTCTGCCAATCAATTGTCAAAAGAGTATGAAAATGGAGTGAAGGAGTTTGTTGAATTTGCAGTGAAGAATGCAAAAGACCCAAATCGAATCAGTTGTCCTTGTATAAAATGTTGTTTTGGAAAACACGTTCGAGCAGATGAATTGGAAGGACATTTAGTATGCAATGGAATTGATAAAAGCTATACATGTTGGATAAAACATGGTGAGAAAAAAACACACTTATTTTGACAGTGATGCAACATATGATTCAAATGATTTCGACACAGATACATATGAGCGAGACCGAGTTGAAGATATTGCAAAAGCAGTTGAAGAAGATCTTCGGGATTGTCCTAAAATGTTTGATAGTTTGTTGAGTGATGCAGAGAAACCATTATATAATGGTTGTACTAAATTCACAAGAATTTCGGCAATATTAAAGTTGTACAACTTAAAAGCGAGAAATGGATGGTCTGATAAAAGCTTCACAGAATTATTAACACTCCTAAAAGATATGTTGTCAGTTGATAACTTCTCATTCGAACCTACGAGGCTAAACGAACTTTGTGCTCTATTGGCATGAGTTACGAAATGATTCATCCTGATTTCGGTAGAGAGTCAAGAAATCTACAACTTGCACTTTCTACTGATTGAATGAATTCACATGGTCTTCAAAGCATATCACACAGCACATGGCCTATGATTTTGTTGATTTATAACCTACCTCCATGGTTATGTATGAAGCGTAAGTTTATGATGTTGTCTCTGTTAATTTCTAGACCCAAACAACCGGAGAATGATATCGACGTTTACTTGGCTCCTTTAATTGAAGATTTAAAAAAGTTATGGGAGTCAAGTGTGGAAGTTTATGATGGGTATAAGAAAGAATGTTTCAATTTGAGGGCTATGTTGTTTGGCACAATTAATGATTTTCTAGCATATGGTAATTTATCAGGGCATAGCATTAAAGGTCAGTGTGCATGTCCTATATGTGAAGAGAGTACAGATTGGATGCGGTTGAAACATTGTAAGAAGAACGTCTTTCTTGGACATCGTAGATTTTTACCTTTTAGTCATCATTATTTTGGGTGGATAAATGCATTCAATGGAAAATCAGAGGAAGGTACTGCTCTAATAGCCCTGACTGGATATCAAATATTGGAAAAATTACAAGGTTTGACCAATAAATTTGGCAAACCATTTGCGGGAGAGCTTGTCAAAACTAGGTGGAAGGAAAAGTCAATTTTCTTTGAATTGTCATATTGGAAGTCATTGTATATAAGACATTTTCTCGATGTGATGCATATCAAAAAAAATGTATTTGATTTGGTACGTTACTCAGTGTTCCAGGAAAATCTAAGGATGGCATCAATGCAAGATTAGATTTAGTCGATATGGGAATAAGAAATGAACTGGGTCCCGTAAAGAAAGAAAATCACACATATCTACCTCCAGCCGCTCATACTTTATCTAAAAAGGAAAAAATTGTTTTATGTAAATTTCTACATGAAGTTAAAGTTCCAGAAGGATATAGTTCAAACATAAAAAATTTAGTTTGTATGAAAGGCCTCAAGTTAAAAGGTTTGAAGACTCATGATTGTCATGTTCTAATGGAGCATTTGCTACCAATAGGTATACGTTCCATTTTACCTGAAAAACTTCGACGAGCCATAACTAAATTATGTTTCTTCTTCATGGAAATTTGTAGTAAAGTGACCGATCCTCATAAATTACTGACATTGCATAGGGAAATTGTGTTACTTTGTGTGAGCTTGAAATGTATTTCCCACCCTCGTTTTTTGATATAATGGTTCACCTTATTGTTCATCTTGTTAAGGAAACACAACTTTGTGGGCCAGCTTACATGAGATGGATGTATCTGATAGAACGATATATGAAAATATTAAAAGGGTACGTAAAAAGTAGAAGTCGACCAGAAGGTTGTATTGCTGAACAGTACATTGTCAAAGAAGCTGCTGAATTTTGTACTGAATATCTATCCAATGTTGAATCCATAGGACTTCCTATGTCTCGTCATTCGGGAAGAATAACAGGAGAAGGGATAATTGGAAAAAGAGTAATGACTATATCAAGAACATACATGGATCAAAGAGTAATAACAATTGTATGTTCTGCACAATGATGATGAGGTTCAACCGTATGTTACAATACACATGGATCAGTTACTTTGAACATGAACATGAATAAAAATTGGATAACACGAGAGCACAATCGAAGTTTTATCCCTTGGCTAAAAAATCACATTAGCTCAAAGTTTGATATAGACTCCGCTTCAATTTCAGAGAGATTGAGGTGGCTAGCAAATGGCCTGAGTTTACATGTCTTTTCTTACACCGGTTATGTAAATAACGGCTATACATTTTATACCACAAAACAAGATGAGCAAACCACTATGCAAAATAGCGGAGTCACTCTAGTAGCTGAATCGATGCACATCTCATGTGCAAAAGACAAAAACCCAATATATGCAAATCTATCATATTTTAGGGTTATCGAGCACATATGGGAGTTGGATTACACAATGTTTCGTGTTCCCATCTTTGGTTGCATATGGGTCGATAATAATAATGGCGTTCGTATTGATGAGTCAGGGTTCTTGCTTGTCGATTTTAGTAGGGTTGGATACAAAGATGAGCCTTTTATTTTAGCGTTGCAAGCTTAACAAGTGTTTTATGTCACTAATCCTACTGATGATAAATGGTATGTTGTCCTATCGACCACTAAAATAAGTAATGATAACAAAAACGTTGAAGATGTTGGTAATGATATTTTCTTTGCGACATCACAACCATGTGAAATTGATTCAACTGATGATGGTTTATATCTTAGAGATGATCATGATGAGGGAATTTGGATTAATCTATCGTTTAGTATCGTTAATGGACAAACAAATGTGAATCCCAATAGGAAAAGAAGAAGGGCATCTTAAGTGTGTTTATGTGTTTTATATAAGTCATGTAATGATCTGTACTCATTGTGTAAAATTTCATGTAACTTGACCTGCCAGAACTGAGTATTTGATTTTATGCTTATATACTGATTTTCTGTCAGAACTGGAACTGATCATGTAATTAGCATTGATATATATACAGGCATTAATATACTGATTTTCTGCTAGAACTTGAACTCATCAAATAATTTTTTTAATTATATTATTTAATTATTTTAGAGATGAAAATTTGATAAAAATTTTAATTATAATTTGAACTCATCATATAAGTTGATATGAACAATTTGGTATCCATGAGTATGGATATTATATCACAGCGCTTTCGGACATAAGCGTTGTAGAAGGATTTAAAAAAATAAATTACAATTACAAGAGAAAAACATTTACAGTGCTTTTGCCCATAAGCGCTGTAAATGGTTTTAAAAAAATAAATTACAATTACAAGAGACAACATTTACAGTGCTTTTGCCCATAAGCGCTGTAAATAGTTTTAAAAAAATAAATTACAATTATAAGAGACAACATTTACAGTGTTTTTCCCCATAAGCGTTGTAAATGGTTATAAAAAAATAAATTACAATTACAATAGACAAAACATTTACAGCGCTTTTGCCCATAAGCGCTGTAAATGGTTTTAAAAAAATAAATTACAATTACAAGAGACAACATTTTCAATGCTTTCGCCCATAACCGCTATAAATTACAAGTACAAAACATTTACAGCGCTTATGGGAAAAAGCGCTGTAAAAAGCAAAATAAAATACAAGTACAAAACATTTACAGCGCTTATGGTAAAAAGCACTGTAAAATGCTCATATAGCGCCTTTTATATAATATGTATATAAGTGCTGTAAAATACTATTTAAGGCGCTTTTTATATAGTCTTTTAAAGCGCTCTTTGGAAAAGCGCTGTAAAAGGGTTTTTTATAATATTATATAAACTGATAATATAAGAAACCGCCTCTTCATTTTCTTCTTCATTACGTATATTCTCATCCCTACGAACTTGGCAGTGTGAAACCCTTCTTCATTACGTACTCTCTATACGAATCCTTTGAAGGTACAAACACGAGAAGGGGGGGTTGAATTGTGTTTGACTAACTTCAATATTTTTCCTGTTTTTACACTTTTAAAACAAAACTTGATGTATGAATAAAAACAGAGTTAGCAGCGGATATAAAGTAAAAATAAAAACACAGAATTTTTATATTGGTTCACCGTTAACGAGGCTACGTCCAGTCCCTTCAACTTGAAGGATTTCACTAATTCAAACCTTGAATTACAACAGTTCCACTGACCTTCCAAATCAGTCTTCTCAAACAGTCTAATAATCCTAGACTCTTGAGGAATACAGCACCTTGACTTCCTAAGTCAAGTCTTCTCCTGCCAATCTAACAACCCCAGATTGTAGAAGAAATTACAACGCCTTGAATCAAATTGCCAAGTAATCTGCTACCCCTTCTAACTCCCTCAGATTGTAGACTATACTTCAACAACTTAGATCTAACACAAGGGAAAGAAAATAACACGAGTGCTTGCTTCTTGAAAGCTGCAACTCACAATTAACCTCACTGAAAACTTGAGTGTTTGCTTTGGAAGTGTATAACTCTTTTGTAATTTTCGATGCTAAGTATTCTGCCTTGAGCCTCCTTTTATAGATGACATTTAGGGCCTCTTCCAAACTGAATTTCGAGCTAAATCTTCCTAGATTCTCTTGCAAAAATACCTTGACCAATTGGGCTTCATTTAAATAAAAAACATATCCTTTTTAAGCTTCAGATTTTCTTTCAAAAATAACTGGCCAATCATGTCTTTAGTTTCTTCCCGCCAACAGCTCCTGAATTCCACAATACTTCACTTTATTTTTGTAACAAATCTTTTTAATACTTTGATCAAAATAAATTAAAATCTCCACCGTTAATCCTCATGATTAAATCTGGACCATTTGATCTTCTGCGCTAGTCCACATTTGGACCTTACTAAGTGATCTGCTGTGATCCTTTGATATCGGCCAACCCTGGACCATACTTTCTGATCTTCTGATCTCAGCCATCCTGGACTTGAAAACTGATTTGCTGTGATCCTCTGATCTCGGCCATTGCTGGACCACACATCCTGACCTTTTGATTTTGGCCAACACTGGGCCATGGTGTGATCTTCTGATCTCGGCCAACACTGGGCCAAATACTTAAATCTGAACCATTGATCTAAAAAATCTTCCCTCTGATCTAGACCAATTCTGGACTTGGTCTAGATTAAACTGAAATTAAATCTAGACAAATAATATTTCAGTCTGGACATTTTACCTTCTGTTTTGGATCAGTTCTGGATCAAATTTGGAGATAATTTCTTCTGGTCTGGACTTAGTTTCATACGCTGAACAATGCTATCTTCTGGTCTGGGTCAAATCTGGATTGATTCTCTTGTTCTGGACCCATTAAATCATCCTTTGATTAAGTCTGGAATAAGTCTAGGTTGTTTATCATTTCACTGCCAGGCCATCTTCTGGTCAGAATAACTTCTGGAACAAATCTGACATTTGATTCCTTCAGGTCTGGATCAAGTCTCCCTCTGGCAGGCTTCCTTCTGGTCTGGACCAGGTCTCCTTCTGACTTTGCTTCCTTCGCATCTGGGCCAGCAAAGATATCTTCTGGTGATGTTTTGACATCCTGGAGTATCTTCTGGTACCTTCAGGATTCAATCTCTGGAACTCTTTGATTTTCTGCTTCTGATTACTTCAACTTCTGGTGGCATTTGATTTAATAATTCAAGGTTCAAAATAAGATTACATGGAGTGCTTTTGTAAACATCAAAATCCTAAGTACTTAGAACCAACTTGGTTCCAACACCCTTCTCCATATACGAACCCTTCTCCCTAGTGCGAACCCTTCTCTCTGTCCATATTCATTTTATACTCTCTGTTTTCATTATTCTCCATTTTCACTACGTTCTATCCCTACGGCCATAAAGATTTTTAAAGCGCTTTTTGTTCAATTTTTTAAAAGCGCTCTGTTGAACCCTAGTGTTATCTTCTCGTTGTAGAAGACATTTCAATCTGTATTTCTGCGACGTTGTAACCCTAAACTACAGGTATTGTTATTCATATCTCGTTGTCACTAAACTTATAGTGCATGTTGTATTTATTCAATCTGTTGTTGTCACTAAACTGCAAGTTGAACTTATATTGCATGTTAAACTTATATTGTGTGAAATGTGTTGATAAATGGATTCCAACAACGATTTAGGTCGTCAAAACGATGAAGTTGTAAACAATGAAGCTATCAACGCTAAAGGCTATGAAGGTGAAGTGAAGCGTGGGGATACTATAATGCAAAAAGTCATTATAGCAAGAAGTACTTGAATACAATTTGAGGTATATATATTATACTTTTGTTTAGATTTTATTTTTTCTTTCTTTTTTGAAAGCAATCACTTACACTCTAGCTATGAGTTTATTAGGTGGGATGGAATGAAAGTGGCCAGCCGATTGAGGCCAACAGTTCAATGATGGTAAGCTACATATGTGCTGTTGTCCGCCAAAATATCTCAATAACAATCGATGACTGGAGAGACAAAGCATTGAAGGATGCTAAAGACATATTGTGGAGTGATGTACAAGTAATTAACTTTTTTACTCCACTTTTTTGTTACTTAATTATAATTTTTTCCGCTGAAATACTTTTATTCAAACTCTTTATTTATTTGGTTTTCAGAGCGCTTTTAACATTGAAGATGTGCGTAAAAATTACGTACTTAGAGTTGTCGGTAAAATTCAGAGGATTTAGATCTCATCTGTCGAATTGTTACCTAAGAGATAAGTGTGGAAATGTGAATGTTGAAGCTCCAAACATTTACAAACACTACATAACACCTGAAGAGTGGACATCTTTTGTTGCTAAACGCTCAGACCCCGCATTTGTAGTAATATTTATTTTATTAGTATGTGTGTTTTATTCATATTCATATCTTATATTTTTTACACGATCGTTATTTTTATTATTTATATATAGAATATAAGTACAACAAATCGGGTGAGGGCAAAAAACCCAGTACATCCATATAAAAGATCGCGTATGGGGTATGCGCGTTTAGAGCAAAAAATTGTAAGTAAACATCACTTTTATACATTCTGGTAGATTATAAACTATAGTTTACAACTAATATTTTGTTTATGTCTTAAAGAACAGCTGCAAGAGACGAAATCCGATCAACCATTGGGTCCTCATATCTTGTGGAAGGAGGCTCGCTTAAATAAAGATGGAATAGTGGATAACGAAAATGTTCAACAAGTTGTTCAAGAATGTGTAAGTATACTATCACTTTAATATTTTTTAATATTGCCTTTTAAAAATGATATTGAACTTATCTTTTTAATATTACATGTATTCTAGGAAAACTTGGAACAATGTCTTGAAAATCAAGATGGAAATAAAGAAGTTAGCTGCATGGACATTCTCGGCAAGGTATTCAATGTTCCTGAATATTATGGTCATGTGAGGAGTAAGGGATTTGGCATGACTCCCAAAAGTTATTTTTCACATGAGAAGTGCACAAATCCCTCAAATGATCATGTATTAGAAGCACTGAAAACCCTATCGGAGCAAGTTGCATACTTGGTTAAAAAAGATAAGGAAAAGCAACTTCAACTTGAAATGCAAATAGAAAGTGAAGATGGAAGTTGCAACATTGGTCTTAAAAGTCTACCGAAGGTAATTAATTACTTAACGAAATAAGAAATTCATTCAACCTAATTGTTTCACATACTTTATGTATTAACCATTGATTCCATTTAGGGTGTTTCGCGTTGCTGCCTATACTTGTCTTCCCTTACCCGCATGGTTGGGGAAGGAACATTGTACAATACTTTGGGAGAAGTATTGCACAACAAAGATGTCCCTTCCGGCCATGTTAAAGTGTCACTAGTGGTAGCTTTAGAACCACTTGCACTATTGCCTATCCTCGACAACGACGGAGATATGAAACTTTTGGGAGAAGCAATAGGTAGCTATGTGGCATGGCCGAAACATCTTGTTGGCACTGATTAGGAGGTATGTTTTAATTGCTATGTATGTTTAATTGTATGATTATGATTGATTATATGTAATTGTTGATTTTTCCGCTTTTATATTTCACATTTATTTAGATTATTGATAAAGGGAAAGATAATATCCCTCGCATAGAGTCTGTCACTTCACCAGAAAAGGCAGAAAAGGTTTGACATATACATCAATTCATTTATATGAAATGATTAGCTTACTATAATAATTAATAAACTGATCAACCTCATTTTTTTCATATTAAACCAAAAAATAAACCCGTTGCACCGCAAGTGCAGGTCTGTGGTAAAAATAAATCTTCCAAAATGCAAAAACTAGATCGAGGAAAATTTATTGCTCTTCCTAAAATAAGTCAACCACGCCTTGACACAACAACAAAGATGAATATGAAGAGCAACAATGATGCACGTATGCTAAACATGGAAAAAAAGAATATTTGGAGAAGAGTATTTAGAAATACCTGGCAAAGAGCAAATATATGAACTTCTCGATCATAAAGAGCTGAGTGCTATTGTAATCAGCATATACATCAGGTAATATAAATACTTTATTTAAGATAAAAATTATCTTTTAATTGCATCACTGCCACATTAATTTATTGATATTATAATCTAATTTTATATTTGAAGGTTTTTATACGAGAAGTTGGTGTGTACGCGGAAATTGTCAAGTAGATTTTCATTCTTATCTCCGCATAAACTATCCATGTTTAAACTCGATCTAGATAATGTAAATAAATATGTAGTTGATAGACTTATAGAAAATAAAGAGAAGGACGAGTTGTTTCTGGCACCATACAATTCAGGGTACGTAATTAGATACTTTATCTATATCTTTTTTAATTTATGATATTATGAGTTGTGTAAACAAATTTGCCAACCAAATTTGTGTTGTTGTAGGCAACATTGGGTGTCGTTTGCCATGAATGTGACTTCTGAAATTGTATATTATTTAGACCCATTGCACGGTCATTACAACAATCACCCTAATATAAAGAACATCTTCGACGCGTAAGTAATAATTTATTTCTTACATATATAAATAATGTGTTTGGTCATTGAATAATAATCACATTTATTTGATAGTGCTCTGCAAGTTTTCCGCGCTCAAAGGGGTGCTTTAGTGTCGAAAAATAAGTCAAACAACATCACATGGCTTCCAGTAAAGGTTTGAAATTTTTGTTATAGAACTTAATTATATGCCTTTGAATTTTCATTTACAATCAATGCATAAATATTTATTGGCGTACATGTTTTATTCTATAGTGTCCACGTGAAACTAACAACATAGACTGCGGATACTATATAATGAGGTTCGTGAAGGAGATTGTTGATATGAATCAACATATAATTCCAGAAACGGTACGTTATTTTCATTATATTTTGATTTTCATATATAAACTATATATATATATATATATATATTTGATTCTAACTTATTTTGCTTCAGTATTTTGACAACTTCAACCCAACTTACTCTGAAAATGATCTCAAAGAAATGAAAGAAGAATGGTGTCAACTTGTCCTCGAAATGCAAGTTATATCATTTGTAATTAATTTGTTGATATCCAGTCATGATGTAATTTGTTCTGTGAATATGTAATTCATATTGTGAATATCTTGCTACTGTCATGATGTAATTTGTTCTGTGAATATGTAATTCATACTGTGAATATCTTGCTACTGTAATTCATATTGTGAATATGTTGAATGTAATTTGTTTTGATAATATATGTAATTCATACTGTAATTTATTGTAATTTGTTGCTGTGAAACACTTGTAATTGATATTGTTGAATGTGAATATGAATTTGTTGTTGTGATGTGAATTTTAATGTTGAAAAGAAGAATCTGAATGTGATATTTGATGTTCATAATATGTAATAAAAAAGATAGCGCTTCTTTAAAAAATGTCATAAAAAATCCTATTACAAAGCTTTTTTAAACATTTTACAGCACTTTCTTTAAGTCCTTTTACAACACTTTCTTTAAGTCCTTTTACAGCACTTTCTTTAAGTCCTTTTACATCACTTTTTTGAACAAGCGATGTAAATCTAAGTTAAATAACTATATATGGGACCTATTACAGCGCTTTTTTGAAAAAGCGCTGTAAATCTAATATAAGAAACGCGCTATATGGGACCTATTACAGCGCTTGTTTGAAAAAGCGTTGTAAATCTAATATAAGAAGCGCGCTATGTATGGGACCTATTACAGCGCTTTTTTGAATAAGCGCTGTAAATTTAATATAAGAAGCGCGCTGTAGGGACCTATTACACCGTTCTATTGAAAAAGCGTTGTAAATATATCATAAAAAGTGCACTATATATGGGACCTTTTATAGCGCTCTTTTCAAAATGCGGTGTAAATCTATTATAAGAAGTGCGCAATATATGGGACCTTTTACAGCGCTCTTTTGAAAAAGCGCTGTAAATTTATTATAAGAAGCGCGCTATATATGGGACCTATTACATCACTTTTTTTATTTTTAATAGCGTTGTTGTATCCTTTTACAGCACTAGATACTAGAGCGCTGTAAAGGGCTTTAAAAAAATGCTGTAAAAGGTAATTTTTAGCGTAGTGCGTAAAATCCATTGAAAAATAAATTGAAGAATGTTGGTTATGTGATAGTGGAATTACAGAAGCAATAAGGGTGCTTCGGAGATGACAAGAGATTCTAAGTCTAATAGAATCATCATTGTGTAAATGATCTTTCTAACCGGGGTTAGGATCGCTTTGGTGATGTTCCCAACCAGATAAAAATTTCTCATAATAAGTTGATCGATCTTAATAAACAATCACGGCACGATAGTGTAATTTCAGAAATTAGAAGAATGGAGGATAGATTGGATGATTTGATGGAGAGTGAGGAGATTTAGTGGGCTAAGAGGTCTCGGGCTTTGTAGTTAAATTATGGAGATAAAAATACAAAAAAAATCGCCAAAAAGCTTCTCAGAGAAAATCTAGAAATTGGGTGGGTTGTAATTGGTATAATTGTGGAGAATAATTTGATGATGAAGAAGACATAGCCTTGGTTTTTAATAATTTCTTTCAAGATCTTTTCTCTACTAGTCAACCTAAAAGAATTTTTGAAGATGTGGAAGTGACCAAAGATAGATTGTCAGATTCTATGTGTACCATACTTAAAGCAAAGTTCATAGAAAATGAAGTTTTCTCAGCTGCTAAAAATTTAAAGCTTTGTGTTACTCCGGGTCCTAGCGGAATTCCAGCTTTATTTTATCAACAGTTTTGAAGTATAGTTGGTAAGGATGTGAGTTCTTTTGCTTTGGAGATTCCCAATGGCGGAGGAAATCCAAGTAGTATTAATTATACTTATATTTGTCTCATTCATAAAAAGAAAAGGCAGAAGGTGCTAGGTGATTTAAGACTTATTTCTCTTTGCAATTTCGTTTTTAAAATAATTATAAAAACAATTGAAAATAGGTTGAAATTGAGTTTTCCTAATATCATTGAAAAATTTCAAAGTGCTTTTGTGCTTTAATCGCTAATAATTCCTTACTAGCTTTTGAATCATTTCATTGTTGAGGAAAATATAAAGGCAAAAAGGGACGCGTTGGCCTAAAGTTGGATATGTCAAAGGCATATGATTGCTTTTAGTGGAATTTTTTTTATTGAGGTTCTCTAGTCTATGGGGTTTTCTAAAAAATGGCATGGCTTGATTTTTAATTGTATTTCCAAGGTGTCTTTTACTGTTTTGCTTAATAGAAGTCCTCATCAGAAGTTTTTTCCTCAGCGAGATCTTCGTCAATGAGACCCTTTGTCTCTTTACAGTTTTATCCTATGTGTAGAGGTATTTCTAGTCTTTTAAATAGGGCATAGGAAAATAAGGTCCTTCATGGAATTCAAATTGCAAGAGATACGTCAAAAATTAATCATTTATTTTTTACAAATGATAGCCTCATATTTTGCAGGGACTCTCTTTAAGATGCTCAGACCATTCAAGGAGTGCTTAATACTTATCAATCTGGTTTAGGTAAACTTATCAATTTGGATAAATTAGAAATCTCTTTACACCAAAATGCACCAGATGATCATAAAATCTTGTTCCACGATTGGATACAAATTATAAGGTTGTTGAGTGTCATTCCAAGTATTTGGGGTTACATTCTTTTGTTGGTAAGTCTAAGAAACAAATATTTAATTTTGTCCAAGATAGGGTGTGGAAGAAGCTGAAGGATTGGAAATAAAGATTTTTATCAACTGTAGGGAGAGAAATTTTGATCAAAACAATGATTCAAGCAAATCCTACATATGTTATGAGTTGCTATCTAATTTGGATTGATCTACGTTATCACATTGAAAGCATGATTAATAAGTTTTGGTGGGGTAGAAAACAAGGTGAACGTAGAATTCATTGGATTAATTGGGAGACATTATGAAAGGAAAAAAAGAAGGGTGGGATGGACTGTAGAACACTTCATGATTTCAACCTTGCAATGTTGTCTAAACAAAGGTGGTATGTCATGCATAATTACGATTTATTGATCTCACAACAAGGTATTTCCCTAGGAGCAATTTCTTGAGAGCTTCAATTGGTCATTGCTCAAGTTTTATATGGAGAAGCATTTTGTAAGCTTGTTTAGATGTTATTGAGAAAACCAGTATTTTGAGCGTAGAGGATGGTCATCAGATTCGTGTATGAGATTATTATTATTGGCTTCTTTATCAAAATGGTCACAAGATTTGGTCTCCTAAATCTTCTAATTGTGATATTATGTTTGTCTCGGATCTCATACATCATGATATTCAGTGTTAGAATGCCCCTTAATTAATGAAGCTCAACAAATTCTTCAATTGTCATTTTCTTTTTCTCAACTAAATATGAATTTGTGTGGGGTATTTCACGATTTGCTATTTTTTCAGTGAAGATTTTGTATCATTTCATAAGAAAATAAAAAATATTCCAAGACACACTCATTTTTCTTGCGAATTCTACATGCAAAAATACCAGCAAAAGTGATTTTTTGTAAAAGAGGAATCAAATGTGATCCATTGTGTGTTTTTGTAGGCAACATAATATGAGACAATGTCATATCTCTTTATAGAGTGTCACTAATCAAAGTAGGTACGACTTGCTTCCTCTTTAGATCTGGTATTTAATTCGCATAATTCAAGTACATATCAATTTAGGAGTGGTTGGAAAGAAATATTTTTTATGCAAATAAGAATGTTATCGTACATGTGTTGGCTTTAATTTATGAAATATGGTGTGCTACAGATAAAAAATGTTGAAGGGACTGATGTTGATGTGGCTACCGTTATTGAAACGACACACAAATATATTGTTAATTTTAACAGTGTCAATGTGATGTTATTGGAGACGCT
This sequence comes from Cicer cuneatum, assembly GCA_037974295.1. Taxonomy (NCBI): domain Eukaryota; kingdom Viridiplantae; phylum Streptophyta; class Magnoliopsida; order Fabales; family Fabaceae; genus Cicer; species Cicer cuneatum. The sequence continues at coordinate 22,744,878 of JBBPBO010001984.1, read as the reverse complement.
AAGTGGAGGTCCCAGTTTGTCTATATTTGATGTTTGTTGGACACTCCCATTTAGTGGTTTCTATAAGCTTAATGTTGATGCAACAGATCCGATAGAAGGGGATTAATGGGGTATTGGTATAGTAGTGAGAGATGCATATAGTGTAGTAGTTACTGCTATTTGGTGACAAGTAATTTCAATACCAGATTCAGAGAGGTAGTACGATATTTAGCTATGCAGAAAGGTTTGAAATTTGCTAAGGATATGTCTTTCTTGAAGCTTATAGAGGAATCAGATGCTTCAAATGTGGTTGTGATGTTGAACACTCGTCAACAATCTCCCACCTAAGTTGGTTCTATTTTTGGAGGTTGTATTAATTTTAATGTTTGCTTTCATAATTAGATTCTTTTACATGTTAGGTGTAAGACCGACCAAATTGTCCATTATTTAGCTACATATGATTTTTTTTATATAATTTGGATTGTATGTAGATTAAAGAGACTCCATCTTGTATTTCTACAGGCTTAGCTTTTGATTTGTAGCCAGATTTTCTTTAATAAAATTATCATTGACGTCAAAAAAAATTACGACCATTTTTGCAATCTAAGAATACACACTTAATTTGACCTTTGAATAAAGATGAAGCATTTTAAATTAAAGGATATATAAGTATTGATTTAGAACATCCCCACATTCAAAGCCCCCTTTTTATCATTAACAAGAACTTATGTCACTTGTATTTCGTAAGGAATTCGAACAACTGCTTCAAATATTGTATTAAGAAGTATCGTTTGTGGAACCTCGATATCTACAGATTTATTTATTAGCTAATGACAATTAACACATACAATCTGACTCATATGTTAACACATGTTTTCATAACCTTATTGGGCAAAAGTGGGATATACATATGAGATCCATTATATATTTATAAAGATCAACAAAATTGACCATTTTTATTTTTATAGATCCGCAAGCAAATATGATCTTCACCGAACACCAAAGATCTATCACTATGTGACTATAGAGAATCCAAATCAGTCAATCCATTTTATTTGCCTTTTCAAATCATGCAATTTATTTCTATGAATTATTATCAAATTATAGGGGAAAATAATTACTTGCTCCTTTGTTGTCCAAATTAATTGTGAAGTATATAGAGCTACTACGTCGCATGGAACCGCTACGATACAGTATAGGATACAAGAATTTTAAAAAAAAACCTAAGGCATGGATACATTAGAATTTTACGGAAAACGTCTTTTATAAATATAATATTTTACAAAAATATATAAGGAGGCGTCTTTCATGATTTACTACATCATAAATCAAAATAGAATTAGAAAATAAATATACAAAATCAAAAGAATAAAATTAGAAAGATGATAGTATGATAATAATTACATAAGTAATAGTTGATAAAATGTTATTTATGTAATAAAAAGTAGGGAAAATATATGATATAATAGAAAAAAAGTACCTATAAATATTCAACAAATACCAGATACGGGTATGATGTCGAATACGGATACACATGAAATTTGGAGTACACATGTTTTAGAGGGGAGCTACATGAATTTTTTGTTTTATAGAAAAAAATCTTATATATTATGGGATTAATTATTCTCATCCCCTCTCATTTAAAAGGGGCATTTGCTTCATATTTGTGAAATGGTCCCAAGTTGCTTTGGTGAATAATATTCAAAATGTTGGAAATCAAGGCTGCAGACATCTCTATCTCATATCTTCCACCTCAAATATTCAAATTCAATATCGTACATGGTAGATTACATTCACATTCACACAGTGAGGAAAAGCAAACAATATTGAAATGGACTCATGTTGCATTGAGGACCACAATTCCATTGGTTCTCTTATATACATACTAGTAAGTTATACATTGGTTCTCTTGTATAATATAGTGTTTTTTTTTTTCCTTTTAATTTGTAAATTGTATGTACGTCAAATGTATATATTGTATGATTTTTCAATAATTTCTAACAAAATTTGATTAAATATTCTAGCTAGGTCTTCATAGGATATGGTATTCTCTTTCTTGTCAATATCATTTTGTTATTTTGATTAAGGGGTGTTGCTAGGGTTAGGGGTCATTTTTGTTATTTTGTCAATATCTTATTTTCCTTCGGTAAATAAAATAGGAATTAAAGAGCGCAGGAATAACAACGAATCAAATGCTTTAGAATTTACAAAAGATTTCGACATCACATCTCCATGCAAAAATGAGTATATGAATTACTTCTTTTATATATTCAATATTTAACTTATTGATAGTCGATGTGAGATTTTAAATATACATACTTACCAAACATTAACTTCAATTTTTTGATCAAATTAAGACAACTTAAAACAATACTTAATACTATTCTTAATTTATCTGCTAATATATGCATTAAAAAAACATTGTTTTAATTTTACAATAAGTATTACATTAATATATAGGAGAGATTTTGTTGAAAATGCTTGATGTTGAAGATAAAAATGCCGGAATATATGTTTGTGTAGGAATTTATGTAAACACATTCACAAAACATAAAATTGTTAAGAGAAATCAACATTAGTTATCTTGAAGAATTGAATTAGGTAAAGTTTGACTGAAGGTTGTAAATATAGATAAATTAAATTGAAAGTGGAAGCACTAAATTAATTAATAGTGGATGACTTACACCATATAGGTGATAGCAAATAAGTTAACGGACTGATTTTTTATAGCATATAAAAAAACAGACTAATTTTTAAAGTATTTGATAAAATAAAGCGGTTGAGATAATTATTAAGTATAAAATCACATAAAATAATTTATTTAATTAATATATTTTTTTCACTAAAATAACATGAGAAAAATATCTATATTATATATAATTAGAATGGAATTTACACTGATTATTATACCAATAAAAGTCTCTGAGAAACTTTAATCTATAACAAATGACAAGTATCAATACACAGAAAAAAGAATAAAAAAAATATATTCATATTTGTATTTTATTCGAACAATAATTGTTATATTTTTTAATATAGATTTTTTTGGTTAGTTGTTGTTTGAAATTTTAAGAACAATAGTTCACGCGAGGAATTCAAACAAAAAAAATATGTATATCTATATTTATCTATATAATAGGATGCAATTTACATTGATTACGTTACTGACAAATGCTTTTCAAGATCTTTTACAATACAATTTGTCTTCTACAATTATAATAAATTAAAATAATATCATCTATTTATATTTATTAGTTTGATTTGATTTTTACAGTTTCGTATTACTAACAAATGTGTTTCAAGGCCTCTCATTATGATCTATACCACTGTTTTTTTAGAATTTATTTTCTACAATTATAATAATTAATTTATTTGCTAAAATGAACTTAAGGTAATTTTTTTTTTTTTAAATTAATTTTGATTCTATATTTTTAAAAATGATTTTTATGAGAATTTACTTAAAAATAGTCAAAGTTAGTTTTAGACTCATTTATTACCAATTAAAAAAAAAGTAATTTTAACATTCAATAATTTAGATATTCATTATTAGATATTGTAATATGATAAAAATAACATGATTTTAAAAGGGTATTTTTCAAAAATAAATTTTATGAAGAAATTCTCAAAATAGGTTTTCATTTTAATCAATTTTTGAAATTTTATTATCCAAAATAAGTTGTAGCAAATAAATAAAATACTTAAAATGATATTTTAAAATAAACTATTTAAATTAATTTTTTATTTGAAACTTTATTTTTAAAATTATTTTAAAAAAATAAAATACTATAAAAATTATTTTAAAAAAAATCTTAAAAAAACGGATTTAACGTTTTAGTATTTGATATTTTTGCATTTTTTTTCCTTCCCGTGTTCCTTTATTTTCATTCTTTGGAATATGTCCATTGCTGTTTCTCATGCTGCTCTATTTTTTCTCACTTTTTCTCTTATGGATGTTACCTTATCTAAAAAGAAAAATGTTCCAAATTCCTAAATGTCATTTTGTCTTTAATTACATTTTATTCTTTAATATGTTATGTGTTATCGATGTAGTTGCTTATATAGTTACTATTTTGTGCATTGATTGATACCATAGCATCCACGACGTTGGATATGTTTATTGGATCATGACGATCACATTCTAGTGGGATAATGAACAATGTTTTTTCATTAGTTCATTTATTCATTTCTTACTCATAATATAATAGTTCTCCGGTCTCTCACTGGAGTGGTGAGTTTTTTGAGATAATTTTGATTATAATTAAATTGTTTCGTTTCACTATATAGAAATTACTATCTAGGTATGATTCTATCTATCCCTTTTAATTATAATATGTTTGTTGAAAACTAATTTAAAAGCCTCCAAATGATTTGATATTGTGGAGAATGACAATGTGGGTTTCCAACCGCAAGATTACATTCCTTTCACTGATTATTGAATCAAAATATTCATTGATTATATTTCATTATTTCAAACACAATAATTACATTCTTTTTAAATATTTAAAAACTTTTTTTAAAAAAAAATCTCAATTGCAATAAAAGATACCTATTTCATAAAAGTCTAAAATTATTGCTCCAATAAAATTGAATGAAACAAAATTATCAGTAGTGTGCGCTCACAATAAAATTTATTTAAAAAATAATACCAATAAAAATAGTTTATAAATAAAATTAAAAAAAATCATATACATTGTTTTAATCTATATATAACTTTTTATAATGGGTATAATAATAACATAATATAATTCATTTTATTATTTTAAAATTTAAATTAAATTTGATAAGTAATACTACCTCTAGTCCTTTTTATACAAACAAATGAATTATAGTTTGGTTAGACAATGATTATAACTTTTTTTTTTTTGTCTGTAAATGACTATAACTTATTTATAATATTATTACATTTATTTTCATTTATTACATAATCAAAATTTTCATTGATGACAAATCATTACGTTCATTATCTATTTTCTATATGTACAAACTATTTTTTTTTAAATGACATTATCAAGTTTTTAGTCTTAATGCCATTCTTCTTTTTTTTAATTTCTAGGTGAGAAGACTTTTTGTTTTCTAAATAAAATTCATGGTGATGATTTAGCACTTTAGTCCAATTTAAAGAAGACCTTAGAGCTCGTTGAATACTTATAAAGAGAATTACATTTACCTCCCATTAATAATACAAGGATCAAACATGCACTCTCTCGAATATAATATTTCCCACTAAACCAAACCATTGTGTAACACACCAAGTTTTATAATAAATATTTTCTTAACGAAATAGGATTTTAGATAAATAATTTGATGTTAAAATTATTTTAGAATATATGTTAATTAATTTTATGATTAATTGTTTTTATATGTGTTTTTCTATGATGTGTTAATCTTGTACATATTTAACTAAATGAGTGATATAAATAACAAATATTATATTTTATTATTTTATATATCTTTCTAAAAATAGTAGTATTTTAGTATAAATATTTTAGAGAATAAAATTTAAGCGATTTTACGTGTATATGCGAGTTGGTAATTAATGTGATATTTTCTTGTGTGTTTGACTAATATTAAATGTGCACTTAATTATATTTAATTATTTCTAAATATATCTTATTTTAATTATTTATTTTATAAATAATTATCTAGGGCAATCAGTAATATTGTGTTTAATTTCCTTTATTTTTATATACTTGTTATGACATTATCATTTTATATATATATATTTATTATGATTTAGTAATTAATATAAAATATTGATGTTATATTTATTTATTTTATAATTTTGACTATTCTCTAATGGTGGTATTATTATAATGTGAGTATTTTGAGAAATAAGTATAATTATAGGGATTACTTTGAATGTGAGAGTTTTGGTTATTAGTAATATGTTTTTATTTTTAAAGTTAATTATCTTAATTACTCTAATTTATAATACATTAGTAATGTTTTGAAAATTAAATGGTGTTTGGAGGAGTATTAAAAATGAGATTAAAAAATTTTTGATTTTGTTTTAGCAAAATAAAAATAGTAAAGGTAAAATATAAAATAAATCGTGAGACTAATAGGTTTAACCCATGTGTGTGAAGGGTTTAAGTGTTAATAAAATAAATAAGAAAGAAAGCCGAAGAGATGCGGCGGCCGGCAGCCGCTTGGAAGGAGGAGGAAATCTGGAAACACAACAAACTAGGTTATCGTTTGGCATCGATGACCGATAACTATCTCAGAAAAATTTCTCTGTTTTCATCCAAATTTTAGTATGTTGTTTCATACATTTAGTTAGTCAATTAAACACATTTACTATATTTTTAACCATCTTAGTTTCTCTCTAAAATATATGACTTCTCCATTTATGGAATTCGTTATTTTGCACCGTTCTTCTTCACCATAAATCCGATTTGAGTGAAACCAACACCAAAACGATCGTGTCAAAAGTGACTATATTATACATTGATTGGTTTTCTGATTTATGGTAAGTTTCCTTGACCAAATTTCGAAATTTAGTTTTTAGAGTGACTTCTCATAATTTATTTTTGACGTTTACTCATAAATTGTCGAGTTAGATCGATTGAAGGACAAAGAGTCAAAGGACAAAGGTTGTTTGCTGATAGAATCGTATTCGTGTGTGAAAACATCGAAATAAGGTAGTGAGAAAGCATTTGAATTCATGAGTATAATATATTGTACGACAGTAACCCTTTAAGTGATAAACTAATTAATGTACAAAAATGGAAATTGTGAGATTAAAATGTGGAATAGAAATATTTATAAGGTGTTGATTGATTTGTTAAATGTGTGGTATTTGATATTTGATATAATTTCGTTAAATGTGTCGTATTTGATATCATTGTGATATTGAATGTTGAATAAATTTGGTGCATACGTTTGATTACACGAATTTATGTGATGTGATGATAAAAATATGGGTGCATTGTATGATATATGTTTTGTGATGATAATGATGATTTTGGATTGATGATGGTGATATTATAAATTTGTGATGAGAATATTGAAGTACTCCATAATTGATGAAATAGTGATGATTCCAACTTGTGCTAAAGATGATGCTCTTAATGGAGTAGTCTAGGCTAACGAGGGGGGAAATAGATGTTGGGAATACTTGAAGTTGATGTGAATTTTTGAAGTGGAGATTATTTTGTCATCATATAGGTAGGGTCTCACAAGCCTAGTGATTCCAAGGAAATACAACTGAATGAGCCTGATCGTGGTTGTCTGTTGTTGAGCCTTAAGACAAGATTGTTAGACCTTGGAGGTATTCGGATGGGGAATTCCTAGGTGACTTGGAGGTAGTACTCCAAATGTCGGAAACTACCATGCAACACGCGTTTATCTCGACTGTCGTGTATATGTGTCTCAGATTGAGTTGAGAAGACCTATGAGGACATAACCAATTTGAATTGTTCGTCCACCAAGATAGTGACATAGTATCAAGCTTCCTAACCAAGTACTTCAGAGTTAGAATGATACCAAATTGTGAAGTAGAGTCTAAGCTCATGCATAATATTGCAATTTTTTGTGATTGTTTTGTTGTGATTAATGTGTTTCAAAAGTGATAATAATTTCCCTTGGATGATGTGACCATATATTGATTTTACTTGAGCGATTTTGACATTATAATATGATATTATTTTTCTTGAGTATTTTGATATATCATGATGTGTTATGATACAATATATTATGATTGTTTGCGTGTTCTTCTTATTATATTATACTATCAATATAATTTTGAAACTCACCTCCTTCGTTGTTTGTGTTTGACTAGCTTGGCCCTGCGTTTGCAAAATTGCAGTTGTTACAGGTCAACGAGTATTGAAGTTCAAGTTTGAGAGAAACTTCGCTTTGATAGGTGATATCGGAAATAAGAGTTATAATTTGTATTTTACTTATTTAATTTGAAATGACTTTTTGTATGAAAACCTTATAAGTACTAATAAATTTTTAGAATTAAATTTAGTAATTATACAAGTCAAACTTATTGAGATTGCACTATTTTATATGAGAAAAAAAGTTTAAAGTGTTCCAATTGTATTTTAAGAAATGTGATATTCTAAATAACCCACAAAAGTTTCTTTTTCATTTGGAAGAATTATTATTTATCCACTACAAATATTTATAAAAAATATTGTATAAATTATAATATAAATTATTATTTTGAGATTTAGAGTGTCACACATCAAAGTTAAGAGGAGACTTCTTTTATCGGTTCATTTGGTTGTTCTCACCATGAATAAAATGATTATCTTGTTTATTCTTTTCCTTTCTCATGTTATTTAATTTTCATAATTAATTCATGTTATTTCATCTACATTATTTTTAAATTAAATAATGTCATAATAATCTTAACAAGTATTTATTTACTTTTATTTAAATTGATTTTTTTAATAATTTTTCAATAATATTTATTTATACAGGGATGACATGAATTTCACACAGGTGTAATAAATATACTGTAACCTAAATACATTAATGTTAGAAGGTCGATTAACAAACAATTGATCTATCTCAATCATACAAAATTATCGGCACTAAGATTGTGGTTTGGCAATACCCAAAAAATAATATGCATATACATTCGAAAAACATATCAGAAGGTCAAAAAATTAAAAAAATGGTAATGTTTTTAATAGAATTTATTTTAACGACAAAGTTTAAAAATTCTAATATTAAGTTAGGAATGAGATTAGTCAAAAACAAGTTAGTAATGAGATTTTTTTTTAGAAGAGTTAGGAATGAGACTAAATTATTGATATTCTCTTTATCACTAACTTCTTTTTACTCTATTACTATTTCTTTTATATTCTAACAACTAAGTCAACGTTTTGATTCTATTTAATAAAATATGATTTTTTTTTTATATACTAACAAGTACTTTGTTAAATAAGCAAAAACAAAATAAATTTATTTTTAGAAATTACACATTCAATGTCTTTAAATATTAAAACGTAATCTTTTTTATATTTAATATTTTTTATTTTCATTTTTTGTTAAAGGCACTTGTTAGTATTACTTTTTTTAAAAGTAATTGACTCCAAGTTCTATTTTTTAGCCTAAAATATTGGAATTATTTGACAAATATGAGTGTGTTTAATGTATTTTAAAAGCATTAATGTGTCAATACTTTTGTTCATAAATATAAGACATGCTGTTGAAAAATGTTCTAATTTTTTATAAAGGAAATACTAACAAGTGTACAAGAAAAAGTCTTAAAAATTGTGTAATTTAAATTTTGAAATTGTAAAATATAAAATTTTTCACTCAAAATTTATTGTTTATTTCCTTTTTTGTTCTCTTAAGCACTTGTTAGCATACCCATTTTTATAAGATCTCTCTAAATTTTTAATTAGATTAGTTTTTAGAAAATGCTAACATAAAGAATAAGAAAACAGAAATACAATTTTCGAATGTGTGTATTCTTAAAAAGTGATATTTTTAATAAAAAAAAAAAATTTAACGATGGTGAGCATAACGCTTAGTTTTTTATATCAAAATACCCCTAATATATATTTTGTAACCAATAAATAAGAAATAAATGTTAAAATTGTTTAATTATGCGTCCAATAATCAAATTTCGCATCCCGATGTCAGTTTGACTGCAACTTATGAAACTAAACATTCTAGATTCATACTAATGCACGCACGCACTCAACCGTTTGAACATTCACCTTATAAATGATAAATTTCTAAAAACAGTAGCAATTTTTAGAAGTTTAGTAAAGATAGGCTTACCTTTGAAAAATAATTCATTTTTATGTATATATAAGTCTAAAAAGTTAAAATATTTAAATAGCATAATAAATAAAAGGTCTAACAATTAAAAAAATATAATTATTGATATATTTAATTAAAATATTTTGTATTTTATAAAATAAAAAATGTAAAATTTAAATAAAATTATAGTAAAATATTGTTGTTAGTATTACAAAGACTTTTATTGTTTTCTTTAAAATATTGTTTTAGAGTTTATTTTAGATTTCAATAATAAGTGTTGCGTCCGCCTGAAATGCCCTTGATAAGGAACCAAAAATAGAATTTTTGCATACACAATATCAATTTTTAAGTTTTCAAATAGTTGATAACACATGTTTCAATACATTTTTAATTGATTTTTTCCTTTAGTTTCTTAACAAATGCCTTTAGGACATTTGTTAGTATTTGTCATTTCATATTACTATAATTTTATTGATTTCCATGATTTCATATAAAATGTCCTATATTTAAAAATAGAGTGATGAGTGAATATATAAATTGGTCCTTGAAATTGTAAACGTCAATCAAATTAGCCTATGAATTTTGTGATTGGCAAATACATCGCATACATTGTAAAATATCAATCTAAATAATTCATGTATATACTTTTTTCGTTACATATTTTGATATGACATTATAATTGAATATATGACATATTTACGTTGATCTCACATCAATGTCATCTTTATGAGAACAAAATTGCTGATGAAATTTAGTTAACACAGATATTAATTTGTAAGAAATTGTAATTGTACATTGACTATATTATTGACAAATTAGTCCATGAATTATTTAAATTTCATAAGAAAATTAATCTGAATAGTAATGATATTGATATGAGATAATGTGGAATGGTGAAATATTCAATAAACATGCCACATTATAATTTTTAACAATAAAAATTTAAATATAAATTATTTTGATTATTATTTTATAATTTTAAAGATGTATTTGTTAATTTACAAAATTCAAGAGTTAATTTGAGTGACGTTTACAATTTAAATGATCAACCTATCTATTTACTCATATAGTTATTAAGCAAAAATCACTTTATTGTTTTAGATTCTCCTTCTATCTCTTATTATAAGTCATAAATCATTTACAAAATTTGAGATATTAAGAAATGCAGTTGTAGCTCAATTTTTTTAATTGTATTAGTTTTCAACAATTATCATAATCATTATCGTTATTAATATCATAACAGGAGAAAAAAGAATATATATTTCTCATGGTAAATACATATAATTTTTGTAAAAGAATCATTAATATATGTGAAATTTGAAAAATTATCTATATAAATGGAGAAGAAAATTTTAAAAGTAATTGTTATAATAAATGACATAGAAAACTTTAATGTTAATTAATTAATATTCGTTCCGTCTTAATGAATGTCACTTTATAAAAATAGTTTATTTAACATATATTTTTTTTAGTGTTTTTTTTTGTCTTAAAATATTTTTTTTTTAAATTTCAATGTAAGATTAATTATTATTTTTCAATTACCTCCTCTAATTAATATCATGTACATTATTCTCACAACATTATATTTTATTTTACATTTATGATAGTAAGAAACATATAAATTGTTAGTAAGAATAATTTGTTATAATTATTATTCTTTTTATTTATAGTTATTTATTAATGGGGTTTGCTAAGTTACACCCACCTCTTTTTTATATGAAGGTGTAAATTAGTAATATACACCTTTTCATTTTGTAAAAAAACTACTCCTTATTATTTTAAATAAGTAAAATTGAAAGGTAGTTTTATAAATTTTATTTTGTTTATTAATGCTTAAAGGTCGTTAATCTACACCTTCAACTTTCATGTGTAAATTAAAAACATGCACCTTTTCATTTGGACAAAAAAAAAATCCTCTTTACTATTTTAATTAAGTAAAATTAAATGGTAATGTTGCAAGTTTCATTTTCCATGGTAAAGAGAGAAACTAAATTAATATATATATATAAAAATTATATTTTTATCCCTCATTTGTGTAGTTTTCTAAAAAAATGAAGAGTTTCAAATTGTTGTTATTATTGAAAAACTGCTTAAGAATTTTTTTTCTTTTTCTAAATAGTTTGATAATTCGTCTCCAAAAAAAAATATTGTTTATGGTTTTCTTGTGAATAAGGCAGAGATTAATTACTCTATATGGGCATATTTGTACACCAATTCTAAATATGATATTTTTGTTGAGAAATGGTACATCATATTTAATATTCGAATTTAATAAAATGTCTCCTTCTACTTACTAAAGGTGCAAACATGAGAAGGGAGGTTTGAATTGTGTTTGACTAACTTTAATACTTTTTAATTTTAAAACAAAACTTGTTATGTATGAATTAAAACAGAGTTGGCAGCGGATATAAAGTAAATAAAAACTCATAATTTTATATTGGTTCACCGTTAACTAGAATACGTCTAGTCCCTTCACTTTGAAGGATTTCACTAATTCAAAACCTTGAATTACAAAGTACCATTGACCCTCCAAGTCAGTCTTCTCAAAAAGTCTAACAACCCTAGACTTTTGAGGAAAAGAACCTTGAATCTAATTGCTAAATAATCTGCTACTCCTTCTGACTCCCTCAGATTGTAGACTCTACTTCAACAACTTAGACCTAACACAAGGGAAAGAAAACTTAGAGTACTTGCTTCTAGAAAGCGGATACTCATAATTGACCTCTTTGAAAACTCAAGTATTTTGCTTCTATAAGTGTATGACTCTCAAGTATTTTCGATACTAAGTCTTCTGCCTTGAGCCTCCTTGTATAGATGAACTTTAGGACTTCACTGATACTTTACTTCTGGAGTGTATTTCGATTAATCTGTTTTGAGAATATTCTGTAGTAGTTTGCTCAAATTCTGTTTTGAGTCTTTTGCTCATTGATGATTTACTTTTGGAGCGTATTTAGATTAATCTGTTTTGAGCATTTTGCTCTGCTTCTATTTTGAGCATGCTTTTAGCTAGATTCTATTTCTCGAGTCTTTTGTTCCAATTCTATTTTAAGCATTTTTCCTCAGATTCAGTTTTAAGCATATTTTTAGCTAGATTCTGTTTCTCGAGTCTTTTGCTCCAATTCTTTTTTGAGCATTTTTCTCTAACATTTTCCTCTGATGAATCATCCTCTGGTGATGTCATCATCTGATTTTTGCTTCTGGTGACGTCATCCTCTGGTGACATCATCCTCTGATTTATGCTTCTAGTGACGTCATCTTCTGATGACATCATCCTCTGATTTATACTTCTAGTGACATCATCTTCTGGTGACATCCTCTGGTGACATCATCCTCTGATTTCTGCTTCTGGTATCATCATCCTCTGATCTATTCTTCTTTGATGATATCCTCTGAAGGTGTATCCTCTGGTGCCTTCAGGATGCATCCTCTGGTACCTTCTGGATGCATTATCTGGCCTAACCTTCTGGTGACATTTCTATCATCTGGTTGCTTCCTCTGAATGTATCTTCTGGTGGTGTCATCTTCTGTCTCTGGTGAAATTTTATATAATAGTTCTAAGTACAAAATAAGATTACATGGAGTGCTTTTGTAAACATCAAAATCCGAAGTACTTAGAACCAACTTGGTTCCAACACTTACATGTTATGTGATTTTAATATTTGACATGCTAGACTTTGTCATGTGAACATATATGATTTCAAACTTATGTAACTTAGGTTTAATTCCAAAGTTATTTTTAAATGGTTTTGAAAAACTTGATTTTTGTAGTCAAACTAAAATAACAAAAAGTTCACATAAATTTGTAGTTAGAGAATATGAGTCTTTAGATTTATTACACTCCGATATATGTGAATTTGATGGGACGTTAACAAGAAATGAAAAACTTTATTTTATCACTTTTATTGATGATCATTCTGAATGTACTTTTGTATATCTAATGAAAATAAAAGTGAAGCACTTGACATGTTTCGGATCTTTGTAACTGAAATTGAAAATCAATTTTGTAGAAAGATTAAGAGGATTCGTAGTGATACAGGAACTAAATATGATTCTAGTTCATTTAATGAGTTTTATAAATTGCCTGAAATTATACATGAAACAACTGCACCATATTCGCTTGAAATGAATGGTAAAGTTGAAAGAAAGAATAAAACTCTTACTGAATTAATTGTTGCTATTATGCTTAACTCTGGTGCTACATCTCACAAGTGAGGGAAAATTATTTTGACTATTTGCTATGTTTTGAATAAAGTTCCTAAATCTAAAAACAAAACATCTCCTTATGAGATAGTGAAGAAAAGACAACCGAATTTGTCTTATTTTCGAACTTAGGGCTATCAAGCTTATGTTAGAATCCCCGATCTCAAGCAAATTAAACTCGACAGTAGAGCCTATGAAAGTGCATTCATTGGGTATGCAGTAAATAACAAAGTGTATAGGTTTATGACCTAAATGCGGAAGTGATCATAGAGTCAAATGATGTTGACTTCTATGAAAATAAATTCCCTTTCAAATTGAGAAATAGTGGGGGCAATGAACCAAATCATGTTCCTGTGACAAGAAGCATTGAAAGCAGCAAACAATGCGAAATAGAAGCTCAAAGAAGTCAAATAGTCAAAGTTGCTAAAGATTATGGATTCGATTATGCGGTCCCACAAATCTTAAAGAAACTTTTTCATCATTGGATGCAGATTTATGGCAAGAAGCTATAAACGATGAAAGAGATTCTCTAGAGTTTAACAGGACCTAACATTTAGTAGACTTTCATCCTAGTTGCAAACCGATAGGTTGTAAATGTATTTTGAAAAAGAAAGTAAAACCCGATGGAACTATTGATAAATACAAGGCTAGCCTTGTAGCCAAAGGTTTTAGACAAAGATAAAATATATTTTTCTTCGAAACCTTTTCACCGGTCACTAGAATAACATCCATTAGGGTACTCATTTCACTAGCTGTTATTCATAACTTGGTGATACACCAAATTGATGTTAAAACAACTTTTTTTAAATGGTGACCTTGAAGAAGAAATCTATATGGAACAACCTGAAGGTTTTGTAATTCATGGACAAGAACACAAGGTCTGTAAGTTAGATAATTCTTTGTACGGTCTTAAACAAGCTCCTAAGTAATGGCATGAAAAGTTTGATAAATTGATTATATTGAATGAGTTTAAAGGGAATGAAAGTGATACATGTATTTATTAAAAATTTGAAAATGGAATTTGCACTATTATATGTCTCTATGTAGATGACTTACTCAAATTTGGTTTAAACATTCATGTTATAAAGATGGTGAAATCATTGTTGTGTAACAACTTTGATATGAAAGACCTCGAAGAACTAAGTGTAATCCTTGAAATCAAGATTACTAGGTCAAAAAAGGCAATTTCTTTGGATCAGTCTCACTATGTTGAAAAGATCCTAAATGAATACAAATACTTTGATTGTAAACCTGCTTGCACACCATATGATTCAAGTGTGAAACTTTTCAAGAACACTGGTGAAGGTGTTAGACAAACTGAATATGCGAGCATCATTGACAACCTCAAGTATGCCACTTATTGTACTTGACCCGACATTACCTATGTCGTGGGACTGTTGTGCAGGTTTATCAGTAGACCTAGTATGGAGCATTGACACACTATCGAAAGAGTCATGAGATGCCTAAAAAGGACCATGAGTCTCGGATTATATTATCAAATATTTCTTGTCATCCTTGAAGAATACAATGATGTTGATTAGAACACCTTATTAGATGACTCCAAAGCAACTAGTGGCTATATTTTTGGTATAGCCGATAGTGATGTATCTTGGAAATCGAAGAAACATACGATATTGACTCAGTCCACTATGGAGTCTGAAATGATAGCACTAGTTATTGCTAGTGAAGAAGCAAGCTGATTGAGATGCTTGCTAGTTGAAATATCTTTACGGGAAAAACCTATGCCACCTGTGTTGATCCATTGCGATAGTGCCGCGACTATTTCAAAGATTGAGAATTGTTATTACAATGGTAAGAGACGACAAATACATCCTAAGTACATCACTGTTAGAGAGTTACTTTCTAAAGAAGCTGTTATAGTGGGTCATGTACGCACTGATAAGAATTTAGCAGCTCATTTGACAAAAGGGTTAGCTAGAGAGAAAGTCCTAAATACATCCAAAAGGATGGCACTAATTCCTGTAGAGTCACTCATGATGGTAACTCGACCTAAAAGACTGATGATTCCAAGAATTAGGTTCAATGGTTTATAATAAGTTATGAAGTGATATGAGATGAACATGCTATTATATATCAGAGAATCATGATTCCTGAAGTGATAATAGGATGAGATAATAGAAACTCTTAATGAGGTCTATACTCCATGTGGAGTGGAGTACCTAACTACAAGAGTATTCTTGATAGACTCACCTATGTGAATGTGGAAATGGGGCTGCTTCCTATGGAGTTTTGAGGCAGAATTCCTAGAGCGTTCACTATATTGGGATAGATGTGTAGGGCCGTTAATGCACGAACTTTTGAGAATACACCATATGAAAAGATTGTGTGTGGGTTTGATGTTAGAGATAGAGTTCAAGACTACAGATCACTCTTGTTAAATCTAAATCTCACTTACTATGCAAAGGTTCAAGTCAATAGACACATCTGTTTATGCACAATTTTATAGAAGCGTTTGACACTACTTCGAAAACGTTTATTTTAATTCAAGTAGGGGATTGTTGGAACATAGAAAGTATGTTAGTGTATGAATTTAAAAATTGTTGAAGTCCCCACATTGGAAAAATCTCATATATTGAGTAGTTTTCAACTTTATAAATACTAAATTCTCATATTGGCTAGAAAACATATGTGGGTTTGCTTCTATCACTATATAAAGTATGTCAAACTTTTATGAAAAACACACCAAAGTTGGATGTATTTCCCAACTTTCTCTTTTCTCCCTATTTTCTGTTCGATAAATTTCCGAACCACTTCTCTACTTTCTTTCTGTCCCTTGAGTTTAGTGGTTCTAATACCACTTTCTAAGGTGTAGTAAAACTCCGATATACAATTTGTCTGAGCTATTTTATCTTAAAGACTTCGTGGTTGATTGTCTACCTTACACAATTTGAGCAGTGCTGTGAAATGTCTTAT
Organism: Cicer cuneatum; assembly: GCA_037974295.1. NCBI lineage: Eukaryota > Viridiplantae > Streptophyta > Magnoliopsida > Fabales > Fabaceae > Cicer > Cicer cuneatum. The sequence continues at coordinate 22,728,039 of JBBPBO010001984.1, read as the reverse complement.
TTTGAGAGGAACCTAGTCCACGACTCAGCCCAATAATATCTTCAATGACAGAAATTTATTTTGAAATAGTTTTTCGAAACTGAAAAAACAAACAATTTCTTAATATGTGTTCCTAACACAGTTACTAGGAAAAGTATTGTGGCTTCAAAGAATTGGTTGCTTGTTGCAATATCCCAACCAATCTTCACATGAAAAAACAGAATAGTGGTAAACCGTAAATAAACGTTAGATATATACAACAAAAATATACAACAAAAATAGTGGGAAATGCAACGAGGCATGTGAATTAAGAAGCTCATGAAACTAAGAAAGGAAAATACACGTGAATTTCTTTGAAATCACATGGGAAAATTTCAGTGACCATTAATTCATAACAAACGCAAAACCACGCCATCAGAACACAAGAACCAAACAACAAGAACATATTCCTCGTCATAAACCACTATTCTCTTATTATCTCACTCATTTATCATAACTAAATAAAAAATATTCGTGGATCAAATAAGAAGATATTTGTTCCCTCACAAAATAAACACAGTTTAATGGCAGCCGACTTTTGTTTTACATTATAATAATTTTGTCATGTTATATTATAAATTTTGAAGACTTTAATCGTCATATATCATCAGTTATCAATGTAAAAAATAATTTAAGTATATTTATTAAAATAACAGTTGTAATTAATCATTAGTATAAATTTTTTTTAAATAGTATATATATATTAAATTAAATTTTTAAATATTTTTACCAAAATAACAGAATTTCACATAATATAAAAGTTTCATTTGGTATTAATGTAAAATTAGTTTACGAGATCATGCATTTTTATAGTGCGAACATAAAAATCAATATTTTTTTAATTTAATAATATAAAAATGACCTTTGTGAAAAAAATAATAATTTAAAAACGACTTCCAGTAAAAAATATTAAAAACATTATTATTATTATTAGAAAAAGACAAAAAAGCATATTCTATTTTTTTTTTTCTGAAAAAAAACCAGCTTATATAATAAACACATGTACGAAGCTTATCCCACAAATCAATTCCAAAAAAAACACAACACAATAAGAATCATCTTCTTCCTCTTCAAATTTCCCCACTTGCGTCAAAACCAAAGTTTCAATCTTTATCGAAAACCCCCACATTTAAATTAAATATAGTTCTACAAAACTTTATAAAGAAAACATGATTCACTATTTACACTACAATTTCTTTCTCTTTCTGTTACAGAGTTGTTTGTTACTATCACCTTTTTCTTGTTCTCTATGTTAGTTTCATTAGATTGTGCAATTGGGTAACATTTTTCATCCTCAAATTCTTTGGTTATTGAATTTAGAACAAAAAAGAGGAAACTTTGAAGTTTGAACCATCATGGCTGCAAAGAAAGCCATTGAAACATTCTCCAAGAGCTTGATTGAAGATGTTCATAAATGGGGTTGTTTTAAACAAACAGGTGTGAGTTTAAGGTACATGATGGAATTTGGTTCAAAACCAACTCACAAGAATTTGTTGATTTCAGCACAGTTCCTTCATAAGGAACTTGCTATTAGGATTGCTAGAAGAGCTATTGAACTTGAAAGTCTTCCTTGTGGATTGTCACTAAAACCTGCTGTTTTGAAGGTACCCTTTTGATTCTAACATTGTAATATGGAAAAATAAATTTTGGGTTTTTGTTATTTTTTTTGTTTGTGTTGTCTTTTTTATTTTTCCATGGATATGGTGTTCCAGATTTAATTCACTTTGATTTTTAGCATAATTTTGATTCTTTGAACTTAACTTTTTTTAAATAAAAAATTGAGGAAGAAAAATTTATTTTTCTCATTAAAGTAACGCTGATGACTATTTTACGATTGTGTTTCATGAAGATATTAACTCTGTTCCTTGAGGTTACAAGTTTTGACTCTTATCGCTTATCTCACATATGAAGTAACTTTTGATCTTATCTTTATATGGAGAAGGATGACTTGGATGTTTCTTGCAGGTTTCCATAATTTGTAGTTTTATTTTGTTTATTTTTGTGTCTTGCAATTATTGAGTTGACTCAATTTTAAAAGAAAAATATTTTTAATATTAATAAAAAAAAGTATTTTTGGGGATTAGCATTTAGAATATAATAATTTGCTTTAGGTTTCTAATTTATACTATTTGTGGATAACAATCATGTCTTGTTAAACCAATTTTGCAATTTGCTTGGCATGTAAGCATGTGAACTGTGATGTTCTGTTCTGTTTCAATGTGAACAATATTAATTGGTTTAGAATTGTTTAATACAATAATTTTAAACAGAAAGCTTAACCAACTTCAAAACTTGAATGTGAACAATGCTACTTTGCACTGAAATTTTTACTTAGAAGAATCAAACTTCTTAACTTGTTCTTAAAGGTTACAGTATATTATCAAGAACAACCAACTAAATGAAAAGTTTAAGCTTTCATGTTGATTGATTCTTGGTTTATGCTTTAAAATTTGGTATTGGACATTTTCTCTTCCAAGCAGCGTTGTCAAATTGTGACTATACCGTAGCATAATTTTGACAAATCTCTATTGTTCTACTATAAGTTATTTAGTAAAATGTGCTGTCAAATAGCGTAGTAGCAGTTTGGACAATTATTATTTTCTGTGATAGTTGAGAACACTGCTCTCAAGCTACATTAGGGAGAATGACTTTTCTGTAATATTGATGTTTTGTAAAACGTTGATTGAATTTCTGTGCTACATTTTTATGATTTTAGGTTAGGGATTGGTACGTGGATTCCTTCCACGATATTAGATCATTCTCTGAGATCAAGAATATGCATGATGAAAAAGAGTTCACTGAAGTGATCAAGGCCATAAAAGTTAGACACAACAATGTGGTACCTACAATGGCCTTAGGTGTTCAGCAATTGAAGAAAGATATGGATCCAAAGATTGTTAATCAAGATCTTGTTGAGATTCATCAGTTCCTTGATCGCTTTTACCTGTCAAGAATCGGAATTCGCATGCTCATATGTTAGTTCGGAAAACACTCTCCCTACCTTCTAAAAGACTATATGTTAATGTTCGGTATAATGGTGGAACGGCGATAGACGCACATCCAATTTGAAGCTTTACTTGGTGGCTTCTGGTCGAACATGCAGTGAATCATAAACAAACGTGAAAGCGAACATAGCATAAGAAGTTTATTTACCATTACTTTTGATTCTTTGGACTTATTATATGTGTTTTCGTTTTTGTTGGATTCAGGGCAGCATGTTGAGTTGCACAATCCAAATCCTCTACCTCACGTTGTAGGCTATATACATACAAAAATGTCTCCGGTGGAGGTGGCGAGGAATGCTAGCGAAGACGCACGCGCTATATGTTGTCGCGAATATGGAAGTGCCCCTGATATTCATATTTATGGCGATCCTGATTTTACTTTTCCATGAGTTACACACTTTTCACTTCCATGAATTCATTTGCTTTTGTTTAATGCTAGAAGTGATTATCTCAAGAAGATTTAAAGTTTTAGTCAAGAATGTATTTCTGTTCTATTTTACAACAGATATGTTTCAGCTCACTTGCATCTTATGGTATTCGAGTTGGTTAAGAACTCGCTGCGTGCTGTCGAAGAGCGTTACATGAATTCTGACAAAGTTTCGCCTCCCATACGCATAATAGTTGCTGATGGATTAGAGGACGTTACCATTAAGGTAACTTGTTAACTTTATTGATGCAGTTTTTGCTGTTTGACAACACTTAGAGTGTATTGCGGAACAACAGTGATTTGTTCAAATTCAACAACGCTATAGTCGCTATTTGACAACACTGGTGGGTATTATCGAGATTCTTTGTTAAAACATTTGGTCTAAATGACATTGTAGATATCAGATGAGGGAGGTGGAATACCAAGAAGTGGTCTGCGAAAGATTTTTACATATCTGTATAGTACTGCAAGAAATCCATTGAATGAGCATGAAGATCTTGGAGTAGCCGATAATGTGACGATGGCGGGATATGGATATGGCCTTCCTATTAGTCGTCTATACGCTTGGTATTTTGGAGGCGATCTTCAAATAATCTCTATGGAAGGATATGGTGAGTAAACTTTCCACTTCATAACATAAAGGATTACAGGTTGATTGATAATCTCATTAGTCATTTTTTATGTTGCACCGACAAATCAGGTGTCTCACACGACACTAACACGTGTGAGTGTCTATCTGGTGTCGGCGCTTCATAGATAATTTTCTTAGTTAGAGATCCTTTTAAACTTCTACAAGAATAATGACTACTTATATTCTGATAGGGTCATTGGTTTATTCTTTGTTTGTAGGGACTGATGCATATCTACATCTATCTCGTTTGGGAGATTCACAAGAACCTTTGCCTTGAAATTAAGTCATTTACTTTTCAGCTACACTCAAGAATTGACTTGTGGTATTCAACTCCAAAGAAACATTATGGTAGACAAACATATAAAAAAAAGGACCAAGTGTTGTCAACTTTTCATCATATTATATTCTAATAAATTGAGAAATTTGTTGTAAATATTTTTTCATATAACATTGTTTATGGTAAAGGTCCTTTCTTTGCCTTTAATCCATCTTTGGGATTTTGTCCCTTTGTTATTGTTTAGAATGAACAAGGAAATTGATGCATATGGAGGGCCATTTTTGTGTGGTCAGGAAAATTATCCAATCCTATCCAATGAGCAATCATGGTCACTATTGCAGTGGGATACATGAATAATCAATTTTAGGAAAAAGATAGAATGCACTACTCTTTCTATCTGGATTGTGTGCGGCGACAATCTTATGCAGTCAAATTATCTCGATCGTTCGATCAAAATCGAATGATTAAAATCAAAAATTTTGTTTTCTAAAAAATTTAAATTTACCTTACAATTTATACCATGTAATTTTGATCACAGATGTGTGTGATTACATCAGACTACATCTAATTCAAATCTCAACTCTTTAGTACGGGACATTTGCTAACATAACTATGATTTCTTTTAAATTCTCCTTCTCCATGTTCCCTCCATCCTTCTCCCACCACCAATTCCATTAATTTTTTGCCTTTTCTCTCTTATATCAAATAATAAAAAATATTATTTTTTTGAGAAAAAGAAATATGCAGTGTATAAAAGTTTTACACGAATATTTAATAATAATCATATATTCTACTAAATAATATTATTTCACTTCACTTTAATAGTTAAATATGAAAAAATAGATAATTTTTATTGATTATTAATGTAAAACTCTTTTACAACCACGATACATATTCAAAAACATCTATTTTACTAGTTTTTTAGAATATTGGAAAAAGAAGTTACCTTTTTAATCACTTTTTAAATGAAACGGTACCTTGACTCTAAAATAAAAAATGAAACGGTCTTAAAAAGTGTTTTGATGGACAAAACGTAGAGCATAGGTGAACATTGATTTTTTTTTTTATGCAATAATTCTAACATGTTACTTGAATTAATAATATTTTTAAGATAAATTAAAACTCAGATTAATTCTATTTATACGTTTGGATATAGACTCCATGTGTTTAATTGTAATTGAAATAAGAAATTGTTCATAAATTTTGTCCTTTTGTTATTTTGTATGGTGTCATGCCAAATGGAGGTTGCTACCGATAATCATACGAGTGGGAAGAAGATGTGCCTAGAAATAAGTCGCGATTGAATTATAGAATCAATTTTCTTCACCTTCACCAATTAATTGTGTAGACGTTTTACAAGTGGTCTTGCACTATTGGAGTCAGAAAAATAGACTACAATTTTAATTACATTTGAAACTCATATAGAGAAATAGAAAACAATCATTTGTAAATTTTCGTACGACCATGTAAATTATCTAAGTCTCTTTTTTACACTGATAATGCATAAAAATGTGACTAAAAAAAAGTAAAGAAAAATATATCGGTATTAATCCAAAAGATTTGGATCCCGGCTGTTTCAAAATGAACTACATGTTGCAAATCTAACCATTATAATTCATCAAATTTCATTTTACAAAATAATTGTATCATTTTATATAGTAACTCAAAGGAAAAAAATTCACCTACTTCTTAAACTTTTTGTTAGCAAATCGGGAAGAAAAAAAATCTAGCGTTGGATGTCTGCATTGCAAGTTGCAACTACAGTCTTTCCTGCAATATACCCCAGCTTTTATTTCCATGACAAAATACAGATAAATCGTGAGCACAAAAATCTAGTATTTTGTACATCATTCAATGTCAAAATTTATCTTACAATAGATATCATTGGATAAGATTAGCTACAGGTCAGCTATGACCAAAGATCTTAGCACATTCCATGTCAGATCGAATGCAAACCATGCTCCAATAGATGAAATGAACATGGTGGTTGTACACACCAAGATAACCCATCTTGATTTTTCACAGGGTAGTAGCAAGTAATTCATGCTCACAACCAGCAACCAAATGCTTATTCCTCCACAAGGAGAACCATGTACCTAGATTACTCACTCAAATCATCATGAAAATAATTCAGATCCGACTCATTGTTAGAAGCAGCGTCCATGTTAGCATGATCTGCATCTGATGATCCTGCTGCTCCATCAGCCATTGTCACTATCTCTAGGGAACCCTTTAGAAGCCTTGCAGCTCCATCTTCATAGTCAATTGAATCATTTTCATATTCATCGTCTAGTTCAACTCCAAACGGGATATTCTACAAAAACAAAAAGCAAAACCCGATTTATGTTGTCTGTAACAATGCAATATCTAACATGTAACTGAAATGTCACATGCAAGCAACACCAACAGTTTCAACAAATAACTCAAATAAACAATCTACCTGACCTAAATGGGTTAGACTTTTGAATCCTTTGAATTACAGATCAATTATTATGTAGTACAGTGACTACAAATAGTGCATGGAAGCATAAAAATATAACTAAACAATAGCCAAGACAACTATAAATGTATCATGAATCCAATTAACAGCAATTAATGTTAACGCCGATTACCTTGTCAGAGCTTTGTGCAGTGGTATCAAGTATCCAGTTACTAAGTAAATGCTCTTGTAGAACACTGTCGACAGAAGTTGACTTTGACTCCCTGGACCTTTTTCTTACTTGGCATTCTCTAAGGCGCAAGTTGTAGTGAACGTACATAATATCATTAAGTTTCTTCTGAGATAGACGATTCTGTCTTTTGCTATATAACTGATCATACACACTCCAATCATGCTCACATACAAAGGACGAGCATGCCTGACTTAATATGCGTACGGCTATTCTTTGCAACTCTAAGCAACTTATTCCATGTTGTTGCCACCAAGCAGCTAGTAACGTAAGCAAAGTAGAGTAAATCAATCAACTCAAACAGAATTAACAACGCACCTCTGCATAATAAATCAATACATGAAGCATATAATGCAGTAGTCTACCTGGTTCGAGACCTGTTCTTGTGCTAATTGCTAATTCAGTTCCAAAGTCATCTTGTGCAGAATTATAATGGGCAATCTGGAAATGACATCATCATGAACCAGATTATATAAAATAGATATTACAAAACTAAAACAAGCAAATTAAAATAAAACACATATTATAAATAAAATATATATGCAACAAAAGACAATAGAAAAAGTGGATAGACAGGCATGTCAATGCTCGTCTTTTCGCTAGTATCTAATAATGTCTGTGTATCATATAGCAGTCATTAAGGATATCTTACTTGCATTGATGCAGATATTCGTCTCATATTATCTAGCTCTAGCCGAACAATGCATTCATTCAGCCCTCGGACTACCTCAGAATGCTACAGTCATAGTCATGCCAGACATTCACTTCAGGAGCGAACTTGAATAAAATTATGAAAATTTGCAACTGTTAAGGAAATATTCAATATTCTGACATACCGCAACAAAATCCTGACAATATCGGTATGATGGATTCAAGAAGTAAGCAGCCAAGTAAAGAGGATGACAGAACAGAGAGTTACAATGACTGTCTATCACCTTCCAGAATGGTTCATATTTTCGTGCATCATCACTGTGAACAGATTTGATTGCAAGTTTTGCCCTGTACAAGTCATTATATATATACGGCATTGACAAGCTCTCACCATTAGATACCTTTTGAAGCACTTGCAGTATGGGATCTACTGACTTACTCACATGCAACAATTTCTTCCAAAATGTGACATTCAAAACAATTTTTCGCACCTCTTTCCCCTCGCTTGAGCTGGAGAACCTGGATGACATCCATTTGTTTGAAAGAAACATTCGTCTGAGACCAACTCGGTGATCCAACAAGCTCTGCAATGTAGCAAAGCTAGAGGCACACTGGGTGCCAGCTGGCTTTAGAAGTTCATTCCCATGGGTAAATTCACTTTTCATAAGATTTAACAACCACATTTGATTGTATATTAGTTTTGTAATTTTCTGGCCCTTTTCCATGCACTCTTCGACACATCTTATCTTCAGAAAATCTTCAAGCACCTGATTAATACAATAGGTAGCACAAGGCATCCAGAATAAATTCCTTCTCCTCTCTTCAAGCATTTTACCTGCAGCTTTGTAGTTTGGAGTATTTTCGGTGATTACCTACATCAAATGGGTGAAATAGAAGAACCAGATCAATAACAGATACACACTAATATTTATGATGAAGGAAGCTGCTGCAAGAATAGAAAAGAACATTTTACCTGCACTACATTTTCCTCACCTATTTCTTCCACTACTTTGTCCAGAAGCTTAAATAAATTTGGTGCATCTTCTACCACATTAGTGGCATCAACTGAAGAAACAAAGTATATGCCACGAGGACATGAAACAAGAAAGTTAATAATTGTCCTACCTTGTGTATCTCTCCAACTATCAGCCATTACCGAACAACCCGTGATTGCCCAGGAAGCCTTATATTCCATAAGGTAATTCTTAATGGAATTGATTTCCTCCTGCAAAAAGCGACCAGAAATAAGTTGGCTGGGCGGGCATACTAATCCTTGTCCATATTGACCAACCATTTCCAGCATATTATGAAAATATATGGAGTCCGCAGCCTGTAAAGGAATTCCTGCATGGCAAAAGAACTTGCAAATTGAAGAAATAACTTCCTTTCGTAATTTCTTAGTGGACCCTGTCTTAACTTTTAGATGTTTGTAAGTTTGAGGAGTCTGAGTCATAGGAAGTTTCAGGTAAAAACTATCCAACTTTGATCTTCTCAACACTGGTTCTGGGCCAGTATTAGGGGGCATTCCCTTGAAGGTCTTCACTGTATCTTTAGAGTATCGCTTATCAATATCAATCAAAGCTTCCTTGTTCATATGATGCAAAGTATCTTCCGCTTGCTCATACTCGTCATCTTCGTTATCGGACTTTGGATAGAAAGGCATTAGTTCCTTAGCCTCAGGTTGCCTATGTCTCCTTCCAGTGCGATGCCATTTCATATTCTCTTTTATTTTAAGATAAACTTCTTCTGGAGCATCTTTACAAGGTGCTACCTCTCCAGGAATTCTAGCCAAATGTTGTTTAAACCTATTAATACCTCCACTAACAACTTTCTGACAGTAACTGCATTTAACTTTTTTCTTTCTCTCATCCTGAGCAATGCCATGTTCCCACCCAGGGTCGATATATCCTAAGGACCGAAGAGGAGTCAAATTTACAGATACATTCCTGTCATCCATCAATTGCTTCCCTTTGCTTCTACACCCAACTTGCTCTTCATCGTCTTCATCATCATTAGAGTGAAAATTCATATATGCTTGCGAATCAACATGCTTTTGTTTCTTATTAGAACGGCACCCTTCTAGGTTTTCCTTCATTTTTAGGTAGACTTCCTCCGGAGCCTTTTCACAGTATGTTACCTCACCAGAAACTCGGGCTAAATGCTGCTTTAATCTGTATATCCCACCACTAACAATTTTCCCACAGTAATTACATCTAACTTTCTTTTTCCGCTCATCTTGAGCAATGCCATGATCCCAACCAGGATCAACAAATCCAGTGGTGCGTATTGGAGCCATTACATCCAAAACAGAGCTATCATAATTCCACCTGCATAACAATGTCTAGTGAACACAAGGCACATGAAAATTCAACTACTAAAGTACATCAAGTAATCCGAGAGCCTCCCCAGTTCCAGTAATCATAATGTATTGGAAATATTGTAAGCTTCCCATATTTCTGAGCTTCAAAGAAATATAGGATGCAAATTAAAAAATTAAACAAGGATGTTGAGATTTTTATTAGCTTGGTTTTGCACAGTAACAGGCAATAGATAAAAGAACATATCACTACAAGGCTTCATCTTTCCCTTATATATACCCATTTCTATTTCATTGCCTCATTCACTAAGTAGTCACTCATCACTCACCTCAGAGACCAGTCCATAATACTCTTAAAGTTTTGTTTGGAGTTATGAGAGGAATGGAGCGGATGACTTTAGTGGTTGAATATGGGACGAAAAAATGAGGGTAATCTCTAACCTTATTTGGAGGAGTAATTTTAGAGGCAAGAGGAGATGAAAACTTATGGCTAATATTTTTTTGTTTTGAGAGTACTATAAAAAGTGAGAAATGATTTGAAGCATTTTTTAAAGTTCTCAAAAATCCTTCAAAGTCCTCAGTTGATTTTTTAGTTTACCCAAATTGTGAGATTTTAGTAATAGGAAGAAAAATAAACTCTCTATGCTTTCACCAATCATCGGTGTTTATGTGACTAAAGCAGAATTTGATATCAAGAGTCCCTCTTATCATGCTATCTTGGAGGAATAGGTGAAGAAAAATTTCTTATAATCATTTATTTATTTATCTATAAAATCATTAAATTACGGAATTTTATTTTTCAAAATGAAAATTTTATCCTAATTACTTGTTCATTTTTATGAACATTATATAGCTAACTCTCTAAATTCAGATATTTTTTTCTTAATTACTTGTTCATTTTTTCTTAAAAAAAAACTACAAATTCAGAAATTAAAATTTTACTCTGCATTCATGCCCAACATACCGTAAGAATTCTAGAGATATCAAATTCAAACCTAAACATAATCATAAACAAAATTTGAACAATTCAAATAACCTAGAAGTAAAATAATTTCTAAATACAATCTGAGAAAATTCAGTGAAAACTAGAACAGAATTTCCTTAATTACAATTTCCTTATATTATTATTTTGAATTGCACATATTATTAATCACGAGGAGAAGATAAAGAATAAGGAGCTCGATCGATTAAAAAAGAGAAAGTGAGAAAGCAACCTCGACGGAAGAGGATCCAGATCCAAGTGAACCGACGGTTGAGAAACGGATGCAAGCGGTGGAAGATTGACGGCGCCGGAATCGTTCGGCCGTTAACGGCGGACGCGAAAATCGCTTAGGAATGGTGAGTCGCGTTTGAATGACTGGGTGAGATACTCAACTCGACCCGGCCGCGTTATACCGATTTTTCTTTTTTTCTTTTTTCTTATAATTAATATTAATATTATAATTCTTTTTCTTTTTACAAGATTCTTATGTATTTTTTAATAATTACTAATGCTTGTTAACTAGTATACTTTTCGGTCTGTAAAAAATAAGTAGACTTTTACTGTGTGGATAGATTAGTTAATATTGATTTATTTTTTATTTTGAGAAGTTAATTTATTATTAAGGTGTGCCGTAAAATAAATGAATAAATTAATTTACGTGATTGATGATTGATGACAACTGTGCACGGTTTCACCTAATTGAAAAATTTGGTGAGTTCGTTGAAAAAAAAAAAAAAGAAATGGGTGAGTTGACTCAGCGGGATCTTTAACACTGGAGGAAAATTTAGAATATATTCACCGAGTCCATTTTTCGATTGTGACTATATCTTTTTTGTTTGTTTTAATTCAAAATCGGAATCCAAATTAATAAAATTTTATAATATAATTATTTTAATCATGATTTAAATTTGAATTTTTTTAAATTATTTATTTTTAATTGATGTAATTAGTTGATGAATATATATGGTGTAAATAGATGTGTAATAGGTCAGTTTAATTTAGTTTTTAGCATAACTGATGTTTATATACATAAGAGACTCACACTCGAGAGGTATACACTTAAGTTTCAAATGACAATAATAAAATAAGGTTAAATTGCATTTTTAGTTTTTTATGTTTGTTCCAGTTTTTGGATTTATGATTTATGTTTTTTTTTAATCAACTAAGTCTTTTAAGTCACGTTATGTTTGCAACGTTAATCTTTAGAACACTTTACCTTGTACCCCTACACTTATTACAAACTACTTATTTTAAACCTTTCTTTTTAGAAAAATTATTTTTTTTCTATCCCACTAAATTCGACTTGAGTTCCGAAAAACTATAAAACAAATTTTTTTCGAGAACTCATGTGTTTCAAAAAAATTTGAACTTTGTGTACTAAAAAACTTTTTTCAAATTTTTTGGTACACAAATGTTGTTTTTGTGAGTTTTCCGGTACACAAATGTGTTTTAGTAGAGTTTAGCCCTAAACCCTAACATTTGTGTACCGAAAATCAAGTTATTTTAGAAAATTTGAACTTTGTGTACTGGAAAATTGGTACTACTTTTGTGTACGCATGTTTTTTCATAAAAAATAAACTGTGTAAGGAAAAACCTTTTTTTAAGTTTTCTGGTACAAAATTCAAATGTTTTGAAAAAATATGTGTTTAGGAAAATTTTTATAAGTTTTTTGGAACTCAAGTTGAATTTAGTTGGATAGAAAAATTATTATTAATTTAAAAAAAAAAAAAAAAATAGATAGTTTGTATAAAATATGCGATATGAGTATAAGCGTGGGGTATAGAGTAAAACTTTCTAATCATCATGTTACTGTCTGTTTGCTAAAATATATTTTTCCATTAGTTCCGTAAAAATCGTCAGTCATGTGGCCATTACAATGTTGATGTGTGCATAACGGTGTTGATGTGACAAATTATAAAAGTAAATGATTCCCAGATTGGTTCTTTAAGTTTTGGAAAAAATACTTATAGTCCTTTAAGTTAAAACCAGTTTTTGCTTAGGCTCAACCGTCATTAGGGGTGGGAATAGGGTGGGCCGAGTTAGACTTTGTTAGGCCTGAGCCTGACCTGTAAAAAAATTCAAGTCCTAAGGCTAGTATGTGGCCTGTCATAGGCTTACTTTTTATGTCTGAGTTTGACCTTGTTAGAAGTCTGGTATGACATGTTAGCCTACTTAAAAACCTATTTCATTTTAACATTTTTGAATAAGTAATCAAACGTATCTTTAAATAGATTAACGAGTTAATATGTCAATGAAATTAAGATCTATTTTGATATTTAACATCACAGTTTGAAGAATATGACTTTATATACATCCTACTTAAATTATATTTTATAACAATACATTTAAATATATCAAAAACTAAATGAGGTTAATATGCGTAAATTACTAAAAGTTGAATACATGACAAAAAGATCAAAATTTAATATAATAATTATAGTAGTAAAAAGATATTATTTATATTTATTTAAATAGGCGGCCTAAAATGCTTATTATGTGGCTTATAGCTTGTCCTTTTTAACTACATAGACTTTTTTAGAAGCTTTGGCCTTATCTGTTTAAGAAAAAAGTCTGGTCTAGCCTGGCTTAGACCTAATGTAGGCTAGGCAGTAGGCCCCTGTCGGGTGGTATGACCTATTCTCATCCCATACCGTCATCTTTTACCTCTTCAACATCTTCTCCATCACTACCTTCCTCTTTCACTCCATCATTAAATCAGCTAAAACCCAAAATTTGTAATTCCAATAGAAAACCTCAAAATGTCGACCATGTGAATTAGAGGGAAAAAATTCATTATTCCAACAAGAATTGAAAATGAGTTGTTGTAAATAAAGATACATACACCATAAATCCACAAAAAATAAATAGTTGTTCGTATATCCTAGAATTAGATCAAACATTCGGGAACTGAATCGAACATAATGTAATACAATAACATGTTTCTTACAAATACCAAACACGCACATTATGAGGTGCATTGTATAAGAATGTTTGAGTTAGTAAATATTTCATGGTTTAGATTTAAAAATATTTTAATGATTTTTAATTGAGTCGCAATCATAACAATTATATTTTGTTATTTATCGATTTATTTTAATAATTTGGAACGACACGTATGGATATTTAGATATCCAACATGTATGAATACAAATATTGAAATTACTACTCTCAAATGTACTAATACTTTTCAAACTTAGACTACAAATATTGTATCACTTTATAAAAAAGTTATACTAAATTGCAGTTTTAGTCTTTTATGTTTGATCTAGTTCTCAAATGTAAGAACAATTAATTTATTTTTAGTGAATTTCTCTTTATTTACAACAACTCATTATTTTAATTCTTGTTTTGATTTTTCTTTAATTTACATGGTCGGCATTTTGAGTTTTTCTATTGTAATTACAAATTTTGGATTTTAGGTTATTTAAAGATGGAGTGGAAGAGGAAGATAGTGAAGAAGGAGATGATGATGAGATAAAATATGACAATTGAGCCTCATCGAATATTGGTTTGAACTTAGAGAACCATAAGTGTATTTTGTCAAAACATTAAGGACTCAGAATCATTTACATTTATAATTTTCTACATCAACATTGTAACGACCACGTGACTCGTAAAAATAGTGCTCATCAGCACTAAAACAATTTCCTCAAAATTATTCTAAATATTATTATCATGTTCTCTAATTTCAAATTATTCTAAATAATATTTATTTGATACTTATATTTATTTGTTGTTTATTATTGGTTCAATTGAGGGGATGAGAAATGATGGATTTTAATGGAGATGAGGAGAGAGTAAAAGTGAAAACATGTTTACTCGTTATCATTTTGTTTCACTTTAGTGCCGAGAGAATTTCTAAAGTAACAAATTTGTAAACACTCTCTGCGAGAGCTAATTCGAAAAATCCCAAAACTTTTTTATTTGTAACCTAGCCAAGTAGTGTTTGCCTTTTCCAACATCTTGAACGTATTAAGCTATAAGTTTAAGAAGATTGAACATAGTCAGAGTGACTAGTAGGTGTTCAAGTGTAAGCCTGATTCCGTGGTGAACTAGTGGATTAAATTCTTTAGATTGAAGGGACTGGACGTAGCTACCGTGTTGGTGGTGAACTAGGATAAATCAATTGTGTCTCTCTGCTCTTTTTTCTTTTACATGAACCGATTTCTTTATTTTAGTATAGCCACACGAAAAAGTTTTTTAATTAGAAAACACAATTCAATCCTCCATTTCTTGTGTTTTTCGTTCTACAATTGACATTAGAATTCGGTCTCATAGCTAAGCACTTAAACGTGTTTTAGTAAAGATCTTTTTTTTAAGGCTAACTATGGTGAAGAAGTTATATGCGGAAACGTTAACAGGTTTCCCCTGTTTGATGGAGAGAGATTCGAGTATTAGAAAGATAGACTATAGAAGCTTCTACATTTCTCACGATCTTGAACTCCGGGACATAGTCAAATGGCTATAAGGCTCCAAAAGATGTTGCTAGTGTTGAAATATCTAGAAAGAATTTCGACACTGACCAAAAGAAACAATACACAATGCATCGTAAAGCTAGAACCTTCATGTTGAATGTTATCACCTTCAAAGTGTTTGAAAAATGCAGTGACAAAGAAATAGCTAAGAGTATCTTTGATGCTATGGTTCTTAACTACGAAGGAAACAAGCTGGTACAGGAAGCCAAAGCTAATCTACTCGTCAGAAAGTAAGAGCTCTTTTATATGAAAGAAGACTAAGACATTGAAAAAATGTTTTCTAGATTCCAAACTTTAGTTTCTGGACTAAAGGTTCTTTAGAATAACTACACTATTGTCGACCACGCCAAAAATATCCTCAAAAGTCATCCCAATATATGAAGACCAAAGGTAACAGCTATTTAAGAGGCTAATGATTCAAACAAACTGCCTCTGGAAAAGCTGATGAGTTCACTCAGATCCCATGAGATCGAACTAGTTGAATATAAGCCCACAAAGAAGTCAAAGTCATTGGCTCTCAAACCCCAAGGAAAGAATATGGGTTCTAAGGCTCTGCAAGCAACTAAAGACTTAGAGGAAAACGAATGGGAAAATCAGAGTGAAGACTCAGATGATGAAGAGTTGTCTTTTATCTCAAGAAAAATCTAACACATGTGGAACAACAAAAAGAAATCTTTTCCCAAAAGAGATTTCATACGGTCCAAAAATACCAGAGAAGGAAGTGAAAAGCTAAACAAAAAGAAGCTCATTTGTTATGAATGGAATAAACTAGGTCATTTCAAATCAAAATGTCTTAAACTTGAGAAAGGAAAATCCCTGAGGAAAGACTTCAAATCTAAGAAGAAAGGCCTTATGGCTCTTAATTTGTTGATGAATCATTTGATGAAGATGAGGGAATTTCTGAATCATCTGATGAGGCCTTACTTTGGATGACTCTAATGAATCATCTGATGAAGATGAGGAGAATGCAAAACATGACTTTGAATATGTTGATGAAGAAATTGATATATCCTTAGCAACAAAGTTGAAACACCAATCATGGTATCTGGACAGTAGATGCTCACGACACATGACGGGAGAAAAGTCTATGGTTCTTGACCCCCAAGAACAGAGGATTCCTAGGATTTGGAGGTGATCAGAAGAGTAAGATAAATGGGCATGACATAGTAGGTAATGGTTTTCTTCCCTATATTAAAAATGTTTTATTTGTTAAAGGACTAATGCATAATCTATTGAGCATAAGTCAATTAAGAGACAATTGTTATGATGTAGTCTTCAATCAAAAGTCTTGTAATAAAATAAATCAAACAGATGGATCTATACTATTTACTAGCAAAAGGAAAAATAATATTTACAAAATAAATTTATTTGATTTAATCAAACAAGAAGTCAAGTGTCTTATGTTTGTAAGCGAGGACAACTGATATAATACAAAAGATTAGGACATGCCAACATGAGGTTAATCTCAAAATTGAACATACTTGAATTAATCAAAGGCTTGCCAAATCTTAAGTACGAATAAAATGTTCTTTGTGAGGCATGTTAGAAAGGGAAACAAACAAAATCATATTTTTCCTTTAAAAACGTTGTTTCCACCTCTAGACCACTTGAACTTTTTTATATATTGATTTATTTAGCCTTGTAAAGACTACTTCTGTCAGTGCTAAAAAGTATGGACTCGTTATTGTTGTTGACTATTCCAAATGGACATGGGTAAAGTTTCTAAAACACAAGGATGAGTGAAATAAAGTTATCACTAACTTATGCAAACAAGTACAAAATGAAAAAGGTTTTTGTATAACAACAATTCGTAGTGATCATGGAGGTGAATTTGAAAACAAACTTTTTGAAGACTTATTTGAAGAGAATGATATTTTACATAATTTTTCCTCTCCTAGGACACCCCAAAAAAATGGTGTTGTAGAAAGGAAAAAAGAGATCTCTTCAGGAAATGACACGTACCATGATTCACAAAATAAACGTTGTCACACTTTTGGGCAAAAGCAGTGAACATTGCATGTTACATTCATAATAAAATCTATATTGTACCTATTATCAATAAGACTCCTTATGAATTGTGGAAAGGAATAAAGCCCAACATTTCATATTTTCATCAATTTGGTTGTATATGTTATATTTTGAACACCAAAGACAATCTTGGCAAGTTTGACTCATGATCTCAAAAATGCATCTTTTGATTGTACTGTTTTTTTTTATGTTTTCTTTTTCCCTCTTTTTTTTTTTCTGATGACAAAAGGGGGAATGTATTTTTGAGAAATTTTAAACAATGAATTATCTTATTCTGAACTTCAGTTACTAATGCACATTGAACTAATATGTCAGAATATATTTCATCTGATGAATTAAACATGCATATTATAAGGGGGAGCTTTGTTGTAACACATTATTATATTATTCCTTTTTTACTTTATCATAAAAAAATTATTCACAAAAGTAGATGTTTGTCATCATCAAGATGGGGGAGATTGTTAAAACAAAGTTGGTTTGAAGAAATATGTCCCTCACTTGTTTTGATGATAACAAAATCATTTGTCGGAACAATTTAATGCACTGACATTTTGATTAAATGTGCATGTCTTAGATTGAGTGAACTTTATAGATTCTTATGTCATATCCTTTAATATATGGATGAAGACAAAGGAACAAGAAAACTTCTCATCACTCAGTTTCTCTAATTTTGATACGCAAGCAACGTCGTGTCCAGGTTGCCTTGGAAACGCAAACAATGTCGTAGTTCAGTTACCTCTGATGAATGCAAATGTGTTCTAGATCATTTGCCTTTGATGAATTCAATAAGCACCTGTTTGTCTACTTCTAATGAATTCAACAAGCGTATGTTCGTCTGCCTCTGATAAGCATATCAAGCAAGTATTTACCTCTATTTCTAATAATCACATCAAGCGTTTGATCGTCTGACTCTAAGTTATTATATATCCTTTGATGAAAGTCAATGTTCTGAAAATGTCAACACTTTGAAGAAGTCAAAGCTTTGATGAAATTCAACGCTCCAAAGAAGGAAAAGCATTTATGCATTTTTTATGAACATCATGAATCTGCTACTTGTCTGAAGATCTTAAGACATGCTCTAAACATTGTATCATCTGTTTCCCAACAGTTTTAAACATGATAACTTAATGAATTACAAGATCAGTGTTGGAAAGTTTATATGGCAAATCAATCTCAAAAGATACGATATGAAACACTATGAATCATGTCGATTTCTTGCAATCAAGACAACGATTAGAAACCCCAATTGCTCTCTATAAACGGACGTATGCTCTTCAAAGAAAAAAACACTGAGAAACATATATGTTATAAGCACTGTTGCTCGTTATCATTGTGTTTTACTTTAGTGCTGAGAGAATTTCTAAAGTAACAAATTTGTAAACACTCTCTGCGAGAGCTAATCCAGAAAAGCCCAAATTTGTACTAAGATAGAAGGTTGAGAAGATTGAACACAATCAATGTGACTAGTAGGTTTTCAAGTTTAACTTTGATTTTATGGTGTACTAGTGGATTAAATCCTTCAAGTTAAAGGGACTGAACGTATCTTCCTTGTTGGTAGTGAACCACGATAAATCGAATGTGTCTCTCTACTTTGTTTTCTTTTACCTGCATTGCTTTCTTTACTTTAGTATAGCCATGCGAAAAAAATTTTAATCAGAAAACACAATCCAAACTCCCTTTTTTTGTGCTTTTCGTTCTACACAAATCCCCTCAAATGTCAAAATAGAGGGAGAACAAAATGAATTCTAGAAGATATTTTGACTCCCTCTTCTCCCTTCTTCTCTTAACAATTGAACCAAATACAAAAACTTAAAATTATTATATTTCTTCTCCTTCATTTACCTACATCCAACCAAATACAAGGTTATAAAGAAGAATTGTTATTAATTTTTATTTTGGAATTGGTTATGTTAAAATGTTGTAACTCTTTGTTTGTTGTAATTCTATGTCTCCCAATAACTTGTGTTTTATATGTAGATTGAGAAATATTTGTTAAATCTGAAAGATAGTGTATAATTTTATAAATTAAAAAACTGATCCATGGTTGGATGATGCTTGTCTTTGTCGATATTTTTTTAATCATTAAAGACTAATTTTTGAATGCTATAAAATTTATTTTGCAAATTAATTGAGCTTTCCGAGCTATTATAAAGCGACGCAATGTCTTTTGTGCATCGTTTGAAACGTGGAATTTAAAATTATTATGTTTTCATAAAATTCTGGTTGTCATGCACCTTTGAAATACTAGATTTTTTATAGAAAATTTCTATTTTATAATTGTTTAATTTATACAATGTGAATAGAAATTATTGATCATGATATAGTGTGTTTATTTTGACCAATAGTATTAACTTTTGATTTTGATATGCGTCACATCATTCAATTTAAATACATATTACCCACAAACTTAATTTTCATTTGATAATAGTATTGGAGGAGATATATAGTATCCATAATATAACATCATGAGATTTTATTAATCATTTTAAGTTTTATATATAAATTATGTTTATTGTTTTGTGTTCGATCTTTTAATGATCTTTAAATTTTATTGTTTTATTCATCGATCAGAATTATTTTCAATCACTAAAGTTAAAATCACATTAAACTTTGTTTTTTTTTTATTTTCATAGAATATTTACTTTTTATTTATTAATTGTATTCAATTCAAATATGAAACAAATAGTCATATTTTTTACAATCCGAGTCAGTGATATGTGAAATCTCCGGTGAAGGTACTGAGTGAGTTTGACTCTTGATATATATTAACCTGAGTAAGTAGCTATATCAAATAAGGATATTGATGATCCCTAAGTTTGCACCGACCATTTTATGTGTTTAAAACTGGTGTTGGGACAACTGTGACACCTTAAATCCCAAATTTATTTTAAATTTTTTTCTTCTAATTTTAATTTTAAAATAATAAAATATAAAATAATAAATAAATAAATAAACTTTCGAACGATTTCTTTAAGGCAAAAAGTATCACTTAATCATGAACATGTCATATTAATCCAAAGTTTTCATTAATTTCTTTTTGAAGCACATGTACATAAGTTACTGATAATTGTATATGCAGTCCTAACCCGATGTCACTCTCAGAGCGAAAGTTCCCAAAATAAAAGACATTCAAATATGAAGTTAACAGAAGGAAGATAATAAAAGTCTACAAGATAAGACGACTTCCTACACTCTGAGAGTATTAATCTTGACCTGCAGCTTACAGCTCGTCTGCGTCCATCGCAAACGCCAAACACAAACAACGAGGGGTGAGTATCAAAATTATGTAACAGTATAATGTAAACGAGAAGAACACGTAAATAATCAAATTAACACAAACCTGAGAAACATTCAAGAACATAATATCAAAGATTAATCTAATTCAATCACCATAAAACAGCCATAGGGATAAAATGTTATGCATGTCTTATACTCTATGCTTCTTCATCACTTGGTACCATTCTACTCTAAAGTACTTGGTTAGGAGGCCTGATACTATGCCACTACAAGAGTGGACGGACAATTCATGAATGGCCAAGTCCTCATAGATCCCCTCAACTCAACCCGAGACACATATACGCGACGGTCTGAGTACTCTTGTTTTGCACGGTAGCTCCCGGCCATAGGGAATAACCCACTAATCCACTTAGGAATTCCCAACTAGATGTACCCCCAAGGTCTATCAGTCTTACCTTACGGTTCGACTGTAGCCCTCCACGATTAGGCTCATTCAGTTGTACTTCCCCGAATCACTAGGTTTGTCAAACCCTCCCTATATGATGACAAAATAATCCTCACTCCAAAACTACAACATCTATCTCATACTTACTCGATTATCACAACTCATTAATTTTCAATTGGACTTCATAATATTCATCATTATATATATATATATATATATATATATATATATATATATCAATCAATCACAATAAAATCGCAATATTTGGTTTACACTACTCACAATACACAATCCAATCTCATCAATCACATAATAAGAAATCAAACGGGTGGCACATTCAAGTAATATCATAATTTCAATCAGGTAACAAGAACACTCAAGTACATATCATTCATACAATAACAATAAGCATAAGGTTTCATAAAATCAGACAACATGCAATCTTGAAATAAATAAATTCACAACAATTCTATAGGTTGCTAAAATATATTTCAGTCCTCACTATTACCATTCATATTTTATTAATTAATTATTATCACTCAATAGGGCTCGACCATACGTAGTAAGCCCCAGATGAAAATATGAGAATTTCAGTATTCTCGTTCATCTCATGTCATTTTATACTTATAATATCGAACCTCATCTCACCCTTTACTTTGGCTGAAGATTTTTCTCAACGAAGCTGATCCGTTGATGTAATGTGTCACGTCTTCGCCAATCACCGTCTCTAACAGCCTAGTCTTTGAAATCAATGTATGATTTTGGTATTAAGAGTTGCGGCTGGATGCAACAGGACAGTAGTCAATTCAATTTTTTTCTTCCTAATAGAACATGGAAACAGAGGGACGATATGCACGACAGCCTCCTTCATTCACTTATATACCTATCTATACGTACTAGTAGTATTAGGTATATTATTAGGCTTATTATCAGACCTATACACTTAGCCCATGACCCCTATTATTATTGTTAATATTATTATTATTATTATTATTATTACATTCATAAATCCACTCTACCAGTGCTTAAGTTAACAGACTAATGTAGCAACACACACATTTACTTCTTATTTTCTTTTTATATAAATATATGTATATATATATATATATTTTAAAACAAATTGAATATTATTAATATTAATAATTTAAATAAATCACTAAGGCGAACACATAGGACAAACAAGAAGGAAATTATTGCACCTATCAAACATACGGATAATAATAGTTGTGTATCATTTTATAATTAAAATATAATAATAAGAAATTGGGGTGTTACAATAGCGAAATACCTTAAATGGAGATTTCATAGATTACTAATTCAAATTGTAGAAAGTATGACTCTTTGTTTCATATTTGAATCAATACAACTAATAAATAAACAAAAGGTAGATACTCTATGAAAATAAGAAAAACCATAAAGTTTAATGTGACTTTACTAATTGAGAATAATTTTGATCGATGAATAAAACAATATGATTTAAAGATCCTCGAAAGATTGAACACACAACAATAAACATAATCAGTCTTAGTTGGACAAATTGTTATATGTTTTGATGTTTAAATATCAATACATGATAGTTAGAAATAGTAAATAGTTGTTTAAAAATAGTGGATAAAAAAGGATTAAAAAAAAGATTAATTAATTAATGTCTTGTTGATTCCGTTTATTGTTGTGTGTTCGATCTAACGAGGATCTTTAAACTACATTGTTTCATTCATCAATCAAAATTATTCTCAATAAGTAAAGTTAAAGTCACATTAAACTTTATTTTTTCTTATTTTATAGAATGTCTACCTTTTGTTTATTAATTGTATTCAATTCAAATATGAGATAAATAGTCACACTTTCTACAACCTGAGTCAATGATATGTGAAACGTCTGATTAAGGTACGAAGTGAGTTTAACTTTTGATATATATTAAGTTGATTGAGGAAGTTTGTTAAATAAGAACATTGATGATCCCTAGGTTTGCACCAACCACTTTATGTGTTTAAAATTAGTGTTGGGACAATGAAATAGGCTATATGATTTATGTTTAGACCATATCTTATGATGCATTGCTCTTTAATAAAAATTATGATATTTGATGATGATGTGTTTAGTGATAATTATTGATGTTATGTATACTTTGATGAAATATGTTGATGAAATTTATGAATTATGTATTGAGTTATTTTGATGATAAGAATTGATAATTAGGAATTAGAAAAGATTCTATTTTTGAAAACTACATTATATTTCGTTGTCTATAGTATAATTGATTAATGTATAGGAATAATTTATTAGTGTTTAGATAAATGAAGAAAAACCAATTAGTGAGAGAAGATTAATCGATTAATGTAATGTCTAGAACAAGAAAACATTTAAATCAAAGAATATTTGATTAGGAGGACCTTAATAATTGATTAGAATGATAAATTAGGGTTTAGTATGTTAAAAATTAGGATTAACGATGAGGAATGACTAAAATATTGGTTAGGTTAAAATGGCTAAGTTATAGATTAATCGATTAGGATGATGTCATTAACTAATTAATTGAATAATAATTGATTATAGTCTTAGTATTAACCGATTAGATTAAGTTAGAATGATTTATTAAGGTAATAAGAAACTAGTAATGAGGAATTAGGTAGTAAGATTAGACTATTAATGTATGATTAATTTAATAAAGTTGAACTTTTGTTGATATGATGATAAACATTTAACTGTTGCAACACACCTAGTCGTACATATGGGCTTAAGTGTTGTTAGGAAGCGATTGTTGATGATGAAGATTATATCATGCATGTTATATGTTGCAATCATCTAGTAGAACATGTCTAGGCAGCGATTATTGATGGTGAAGATCATGCGGGAGTTGTCAGTAGGAAAATCTTACGTAAATGCGAGACACCATTGGGTGTTCTGTTGAATACTAAATCACCATGACTAGAGACTCTCGTTTTTGGGATAATGGGTGGCTTCTATACCCATATCAATCTAGAATAAGAAGGATCAACGTGAAGAAGTTGATTATAAGGATTCTTATTGTGTTATCCTGCATCTATTGATATGGTTATGTGTTATATGTTACAATATTGAATGTGCATTTAATTTATCTTATTTGGCCTGATTATGTCTTGGAAATGAGGACTCGCCATCGTTTGTGTAGTAAAAATGCTTTATAAATTGGTATTGTATAAAGTAAGCTTTGATTAGTGTGATTATTTTAGAGTTGAACTGTTTTGAATTTGTTATTTTAGCATGTTTTCGAATTTTGATCTTTCTATGCTTGATATCTTTATTTTGGACCAATTGTTATCCATACTTTTATTAAATTTTTAGGATAAAGGGGGTCACATTTAGTGGTATTAGAGCCGGATTGTCTTCAACCATGTTAAAGTCTTACATGTCTTACCATACTTTGACTGTTAGAGTTTTAGTGGAATTTTGGATGGTATCTAACTATTCATTGGTTTCATTAAACAAAATGGTTAGAAATGTGATAACCTAGGACAATGGGCAACAACAATGAAGGAAATGTTGTTGAGCTCTTGGTCGAGATTTTTGAAAGGAACTAGAATTGCTAAAACCACGATTTGCTCCCCATGCTTTTACTAAATTTAAGATGAGTCATCCTACCCATATTAAGGGAACTTTTGATATTGAAAGAGCTTTGAAGTGGATCAAAGGAATGGACAACATTTTCATAACCATAGTGTGCAATGTTGCACATAAGATCCCATTTGCTACTTTCAAAGTGACTGGTGAAGCTGAAGTTGGTGGGACAATATGAAAATCCGTTTGGGAGTACTTGAAGTTGAGGTGAATTGGGAAAATTTCAAGGAGAATTATATGGAAAAATTCTTTTTTTGTGGATCTTCAAGACAAGAAGGAGGTTGATTTCTTATCTTTGAAGTAAATATACAATACTATCGGAGAATATACTATAAAGTTCAAGGAACTTTCTCATTTCTACCCTTTGCCTCGTAATGCTACTAGTGATTGCTCTAAGTGTTTGAAGTTCAGGAACGATATGTGTCCAGCAGGGAGTTGTGACCTTGGAACTTGATAACTTTGGAACGATGGTTTACAAGAATAGGCAGTATGAAGATACTTACACTAAGAGTATCAACATATTCAAAAAGAAACCTACTATAGTGGGAAAACGAACAATCTTACCACCTAAGAGTCGTGATTTCAAGAAGAGTGTAGAGACGAAGATTGAGGATAAAAATGCTGATGGAGGATCTACAAATTTAAGAGTTGTTAAGTGTGGGAAGCATGGTCAAATGTAGTACACTAATCAATGCAAGGAGACCGAGATTATCTATTGCATGTGCAAAAAACCAACGCATATTAGTAGAGAATGCCCTAAGGGGATGGCATCAACTATGGTTATTGTAGTAGCGAAGAAGAGATTGCAAGCCAATCGTTTAAAGACGACTAATAATGTCTTTGCTTTGATCATCTGATTCAAAAAACATGAGTAATATCTGAATCAAGCCTATGAGAAAGTCAATGCCCTGATAGAAATCAAATCCTATAATGAAGAAAATGATTTTGGAAATTTTATGAAGCATTGTTACCTCCGATAAAGGTATCATATGGAAAAGTGAATGCTTCTAGTCAATAAGTCAACATTGATGATTAACATAAGCTATTAATATTAGTCTGATAACAAAATTCTGAGTGAAAGAATTTAGTTTGTTCTGATGATGTGGCATTAAAACAAGAAAATGATTTATATCCTTTAGTTAGTTCAGTACAACTATCCATTTAGTACAACAACAAACTATAATAGTACTATCAATGGTACAAATATTACAGCTACTTAGTGTACTATTACTATGTGTCAAGATCCCTTACGACACTATTCCCAACAAATATATTCTTTAGTATTTAAATTGAAACATTTTCAAACTAAAGAAGATTGATGAAATCTTATTTGATGATGTTGGTATTATGAAGAACAATATTCAACAAAGTTGATCATCATGATGATCATGATAATCTCAAGGTTCTTCGTCATTCAAAAAGAAATTATTCAATCATGAATATCTTGAGGATAAGAATTTGATACAAAAAAAGTTCATTTGCAAATTATTAATGTATCAAAAGAAAAATGCAATTTTCAAAGAAGATTTCTGAAAAAGCCACGAATAGATGAAAATAAAAGAATGAAGATAATCTCTGTGGAGATTTATTATAAATTAATGTAAATCAATCAAGTTATTTTTATACATTTGAATTGATATAGGATTTGACACATACTTGAATCAATGTACTCAAGCTCGATAATGGCAACAACTCTTTAATTCAAAAGAGGTGCCTAAAAAGATGAAAGAATGCTTGGAATCCTCAACGACAGTTGCCATAATGTTTAGAAGACTAGAAAGAATTCTACTAGTATAGCCTAGACTAACAGAAAAAAGAATACTTAAAGTTTGAAGTGGTAGAGTAGACTATACTTGTATGCTATTGGATTAATTTTTTGACTATACTGAGGCAAAATCTCTATGTAAGGGGATGACTAGATGTAGCAACAATTGTTGTGAACTAGTATAAAAATATTTGTGTCTCCTCTCTATCTCAACTCTATTATTTGATTTAAGTTAATTTTTTATTCAAATTTATTATACCCAAATTGATTTACAATCATAAATTGAATTTTTTGATAAAGAATACATCTTTCTGTTTATCAACCAAAAACGATTTTCATAAATGGTCAACACAATTGAAAATCCTCCTTCTTTTCTTCAAGAAGTTGATAGTCGTGCCAATTTTGGTTTTGTCAGACGTGTTTAAATCTTTTGTGGTTTATTGTGATGCTTTCTAAAAGACATGTAAGTTGTGTTGGATGTATGAGTGTAGGTACTCTCGCACATTCTTAGAGGTGCGAGGTTGCTGTTAGTGGAGATTAGGGGGCTGTGGAGTCACTACTTTCTTGTTGATTATCTATGCTAAGACGAGGTCAAGGTTTCGTGCTCTGTAGGACGTTTAGATAAAATTATATTAATCACTGGTAGTGAGGTTCCAAAAAAATATTTTTCGAGATGCGTAGTTAATGACTACTAATATTCATTTAGTATTGAGGTTCACACAAACTATCTTCCCTATGTGTTATATGATTATATGTGATATGTAACTGTGTATGTGTTCTGTTGAATTGATATGTGAATATGTGTTTAATATAAATTTATATCACCTTAGGTTAGACGATTATGACTGAAATTATACATCAGCAAGATAACAAGTATTTAATAATGAAATGATGATATGACAATATGCTAAGGTTCTTTTTTATTGTTTTGGAGAAAATTAAATGAAAGGGTCGTATCAACAGTCGGTGTAGTTACGACTTGGGAGTGGTGTTATACACAACTAATGTTTGTTTTGAAAAAAATTGTAAGGTAAATGACAAGGTTGTACTGACAGTAGAAAGTTTCATAACTCAAAATGATTATGAAATAGTGATTCATACTGTCGCGTCCTAAAATTTTGAGTGTTAGCTCGAATTCAATAGAATCACTAGATTTAAGGTTCGGGAGTCGGTTATGCGTAGGGAAGGTATTAACACCTTACGACATCCGTTAAAAAACGGTTATCTATAATTAATTATGCAAAAATTTATGTTAACTTTATAATATTTATTTATCCATATTAGTTAAATGTGAATATAATTTATTATAAATGTGATGCTGAAATAAAAAGAGTATTCAAAATAGAGAGAGAAATTTTTTTTATTATTGTGGTTGACAAGAGTGTAATCTTGCTCATACGTATCTCCAGGTGCGATGGAGAAATTAATACTACTTAGTTCTTCAATAGAAATTGCAGATGTGTTATTGCTTTTAAAGAAAGTATTTTGTTATTGATAAACAAGGTAGGTAAAACAGGTTATTTTGACGAAAGAAAAATAAGTTTTTTTATTTAAATAATTATTTTTTAAAAAAAGTGAGTTTTAAGATTATCAAGTTGTACAACTTGTGTCTCAAAATCTCAAGGGTTAAAAAAAAGATGTTACTTCTCAAAAAGATGTTACAACTT
The DNA here is from genome assembly GCA_037974295.1 of Cicer cuneatum. NCBI lineage: Eukaryota > Viridiplantae > Streptophyta > Magnoliopsida > Fabales > Fabaceae > Cicer > Cicer cuneatum. Next base: position 22,699,848 of record JBBPBO010001984.1, on the reverse strand, counting down.
GTTAACCCATTTAAGAATATTTTTATTATTTCAATTATAAAAATAAGCTTTAAAACCACCAAGTTGTACAACTTGTGTCTTAACAACTCAAAGATTAAAAAGATGTTACATCTATTTAATCAAATTTAAAATTGACTTTAGATTAATTAGTTTATAAAAATAAATTTTAGAACTATCAAGTTGTACAACTTGTGTCGTAACAACTCAGATTAAAAACATGTCACATCTAGTTAGTCTTTAATAAAAGAATTATTTTCGATTTTTTTAAGATTTAATATTTTTTAAAAATTGATTAAACTTAATATTTTGAAAATGGAAAAAGGCTGGACTGATTAATGAAAAGAGAAAAACAAAGTTGAAGCTAAAGAGAGAAGGAAAAGAAAAAGAAAAAAAAAACCAATGAATTTGTGGTCCAAACTTAATTTCAATATAACCTAAAAAAAGTTATTAAAACAAGCAAACCCTAAATTTAGACTGAAAAAGAAAAAGAATAGAAAGAGAAAGGTGGGGGGCTGCAAAGAAAAAAGTTGCAAGAAAAAGAAAGAGAAGAAACGAAGAAGAAAAAGTAAAAAATAAAATGAAAAGGAAGGAAAGGAAAATAACATAACATAAAAGGTAGAGAGCAAATGGCGATGTGAGATGTTGGCTGCGTGGAGGGATGGTCGTAGTTCCGACGTAGACCGCGGTTTCGGCCCCCTTCTTCCTTTTTTTGGTTTGCTTTGTTTCTTGTTTGTTTCCCTTTTGATTTCTCCTAATTTTTCTATGATACTTTCATTCTTATTAATTTATTTTAGGTTTACAGTTTCTAATGTTGAAGGATTGAAGGAGAAATAACAATTAGCATTACAAACAAAGTTTGAAGACCATGAGAATATATATTTTATTTGTATGTATATTGTATGGAATAGCAAATAGAAATTATATATATAGAAAACTAGTATTAAAGAGATTTAGAATATCAGAGTTCAAATGTGCTTGTATCTTGTGTTTTCTTGCTTGAACTTTTCTCTACCAATTTCTATGTGTTTCTCCTCTACTTCTCACATTTATGTGGTTCTTTACTTCTTTATTCTCGGTCATTAAAACACCCGAAAAAAATAGATCATCTAACTCTGATTTGGGTTTTCTATTTATACTAAAAATTAGGTTAAGATTTCTTACTAACGGAAGAAAAAGGCAAAACTTATTAAAAGGATTACTCAATCAAGAGGGAAAGGGTATTTCAACAACAATAAAAGCATTTTTTTTCTCTATACTTCTTTTGTCCAAAATTTGAACTTTGTAAGCTGTAAGTTTTTATTTATATTATTTTTTTAAGCAAAATTATGGATTTAAATGAGAAGTTACAGAAGTTCCAAACCGATGAGCTTAATAAATGGATTTCTTATTTTATTTTTTTTAGATACTTGTAAGAAGTTCAAAATTTGATAGCCAACACAAAATCAAACATATTATCCATTTTTTTGGTAAAAACATGTTAATTAGCCGAACAAAATTAGGATACTACATATACATTGGCCTTGTGTTGTGGGGAAGTCCATTGTCGTGTGTATGGGTGTAGACAGTTGATTGCTTGCTTGATTCTCGACGAGGATATATTTATGTAAAGTGCACTTGGCTGGATAACACATAGGTTATCTGAGCCTGTTTAGGCTATTATCAACTTGTAACCCCTAAATTTCAGGTGGCGTTGATCTTTGTAATTGAGAGGAAGTTGGTGGCAAATGGTCATGTGATAATCTAGTATTGGTAAAAGAAAGGATTGAAGGTACAACACAAGAAGGGGGTTGAATTGTGTTTGACAAACTCTAATTAGTTGAATAATCAACAATAAGAGTAAATAAGCAGCGGATAATAAAAGTTAACACCTTGAATTTATACTGGTTCACCGTTAACTAGGCTACGTCCAGTCCCTTCCTTCAGAAAGCCTTTTCACTAATTCAAACTCCTTTGAATTACAACACCACTGACACTTCAAGCCAGTCTTCCCAAACAGCCTGACAACCCCAGCCTTTTGAGGAACAACAACACCTTGACTATACCAGCCAAGTCTTCTCAAACAGTCTGCCAACCCCATACTTTTGAGAAAATTCACAACCTTAAACCTACAAGCTAAATCTTTTTCTTACAACCTGACAACCCCATATTTTAGAAGGAACTTCAACACTATAGGATTTTTATACAATGGATCGAAATTAAAACTGAGTAACTACTTCTGGAAAGTTGATACTCACAACAAGCTTAACTTGAACTCGAGTGTTTGCTTCTGAAAAATTTATGATGACAATCAGCCTCACACTCTAAGAAAAGAACACTTAGAAAATATTTATCTTTTAAGCAAGTGTTTCTCTCCTTTGAACTCTTTGAATACTTATGAATTTTTGCTTGAGTTCTCCTATATTTCGATGCTTCATTCTTCAGCATTAAGCCTTTATTTATAAGTTCAAATTAGAGCTTCACTTTGATCTGTTGCTTTACTTCTGGAGTGTATTTCGATTGATTCTATTTTGAGAATATTCTGGAGTATTTTGCTCAGATTCTGTTTCTGGAGTCTTTTGCTCCGATTCTGTTTTGAGCATTTTTCTCAGATTCTATTTTGAGCATACTTTCAGCTAAATTCTGTTTCTGAAGTCTTTTGCTCCGATTCTGTTTTGAGCATTTTGCTCAGATTCTATTTTGAGCATACTTTCAGCTGCTAATGATGTAGCTTTTGATTTTTTCCCTCTAATGAGATCCTCTAGAATTATCCTCCAACGGGATCCTCTGATTGTATCCTCTGATGGGAACTTTTGATTATATCCTCCGATGGGATCTTCTTATGATATCCTGTGATAGGTTCCTCTGATGATATCCTCCGGTGATATCCTCTGGTAATATTCTCTGATGATATCCTCCGATGATATCCTCTGGTAATATCCTCTGATGATATCCTCTGGTGATATCCTTTGATGATATCCTCTGATAATATCCTCTAGTGATATCCTCTGGTGATATCCTCTGATTCCTTTAGTGATATCCTTTGATGATATCCTCTGGTGATATCTTTTGATGATATCCTCTGATGATATCGTCTGGTGATCATCCTCTGGTGACTTCATCTTGCTTCTGATTTGTAGATTCTGGTGACGTCATCTTCATCTTCTGGTGACGCCATCTGATGACCAACCCTGGTGACTTCATTCTGCTTATGATTTGTATCTTCTGGTGACGTCATCTTCTGGTGGCATTTTTCATTCTTCTTCTAAGTCAAATATGTTATTTTCATAAAATACTTTTGTTAACATCAAAACTTTAAGTGAAAGAACCAACTTGGTTCCAACAAGGATGTCATTGACAACTTTAATGGACTGAGTCTGCATTGACAGTCATTCAATTTCATTCCCATATTTTTGTTGCCATATGATTCTTAGCCTTCTACTTGTTACTTGTTGTTGTTTTCTTTGTACTATAGATTACCAGGAAGAAAAAGATGGAAAGCTCCATACTGGTGCATTTGCTGGCTAACCTAGGGTTTCATATATGGAGTTACCTAGAGAGATTAAGTACGACATAGAAGATAGATGACAACTGGATATTGTAAATAGTGATAACCTACATGGAGAATGTTATCTAGGTGTTCGAGTATAGACGACGCCCACTAGATGGGTCCCGTCAAATTGGTGCAACACTTACCATACCATGCTATTTGGGTATTATAGAGCGAACCATCACCTTCCTCTCTATAGTTATGCACACAAAACTGGTGGCGATGCTCGCGTCTACCATGTTATGTTTTCTTAGAGAGGACAAGGACGTGGGAGCCGATCTGTTGGGAGCAAGGGAACACCAGAGAATGATTCATCCTTATTTAACGACGAGGGTGTTAGAGTATACTTTGGGAATAGTAAGGTTTGATGATATTGACATGTAGATAGTAGACTCGGATACGTCCCTTTTGTGTATTTTTTTTTCCAGCGTGAAGTTGTTCCTCCGTAGTTTGATCTTTTGTTAGATTCATCGTTGTATCATTGCTTTGTACTTATTAGCTATAAAATAAAATTTTCAACCTAAATTCCAACTTTTTGAGTTGTGAATTTTATATAGAGATATAAATATCAAACCAAATGATTCTATGGTCGCAATAATTTAATCATAACTAATTACATTAGTTTGGTATTCTTTTATGCTTTTGAATCCAAATTTAACTAAACCAATAAATCTGACGTTTATTGATTTGAAATATAGTTTCACGTAATTTTAAAATAGATCATCTAATACTCAAACCAAATAATCATCTTTTAGCAACACTAATATTGACATCTTAAAATAGATTGTCAAATACTCAAACCAAATAATTATCTTTTATCAACACTAATATTGATATCTTAATCAATGCCTTGTGCTTAAATGTATTTTAATATATAATTATATATTGTTTTTGTCCTTGTAGTTAAGAAAGTTGTATGAATAGTGTAAAAATTTAGATTTAATTTGTATGTATCGCCAATGTAAATATATTTTATACTATCAATTAATTATAACCGCAAATTAATAAAACAATTTGACTTTTATCATAATTACTTTTAAAGTCACACTTATAAATATGCTGACATTGTAAAACTTTTTACATTGACAAAATATAATAATTAAACTCTAAAAATTTTAGTGTTTAAAAAAAATTAGATTTTTAAAAACTAATTTTTAATTATTTAAAAATTACCAAAATTTAATCATCAATTTTTTTTTTGTAAATTTACAACTTAAAATTTTTATATACAATTCCATATTATACATTTTATTTATCAATTAAAATTTTAAAAGTTTGATCAATCCAATATTTCCAATATTTCCGTTCAAGCAGCACCACTAGACCGTCAATTTGCTCGATGGTCATAGCCGTGAATTATAAATATTTTCGATTTTGTACTTGGTCTAACACTCTTTTAGAAGCTTGGAAGCCATTGTTCATTTGCATGAAATAATTGTTGGCTAATTAGTATGAATGTATTATAAGTATACTTGCAATTTTGCAAGTAGACTATGTGCATGAAATACTAAAAACTCAAAATGTATTTAAAACAACTAAAATAATATTCACTAATTCAATTGGTACCTAACATAACTAACCCACCAGAAAAATTAAATATACATTATCTGGCTTCTAATTCATTTTCTTCATATGCTTAATTCTTCAGAGCTCACTAGCTGTGTCTTGACTGTACCCAACTCATTTGATAATTTCTTACACAACTACAAAATAAATCATAGAAAAAATTACATCTAAGCCTCAGATTTGTAAAGAAAAAGAGCTGAGAGAGAGAGTTGATATACTATACATACTTGTCTATATACAGAAGCATCTCCATAAGACTTTCTTAGTTCTACTACATACAAGGATAGACCTATTTCAAAAACCTGTTACAAATGAAATGAAAATAATTTCATGATGTTAAAAACTACAAATATTTTTTTTTAGGTACTCAAAAAGTTATATTTATCCCAACATTCATTTACCTCTGCTTGGACTGAGAGGCTTCCTAGACTTTTATGTGCTTTATTATTCTCTTGTATCACTTTCAACTGAAATTTCATGTTGTAGTCACAATTTTTAGTCAAACTAATTTTTGAATTATTTTCATGTATTGGAGATACAAGAAGCTATAACAAATATAATCAACAAAACTTACTTTTCCATTTTTCTTCTGAACTCTAAATCCCATTTCTGTTACAATGTCCTCAATCTTCTCTGTTAAATCTTTTGGCGAATGGTTTGATGTAAATCTTATCTTCCTTTCTGAGACATCCTGGAATTCGAAGAACATAATTCGTTAAAATGATTTAACTTTATACTATAGTAATATAAACTTTAAAACTTTGATTCTCACCTCTTTCTCAAAAAATCCAGAGAGGTCTAAGCATGAAGACATTCCTATCAACTGAAATGCATTGATAAGATTTGGTGATCCTGGACTACCCTGTTCTGTTTCAAGGGGCTGTAACCAATTTAAGTTTCTTTAAGTTTCTTGTGTTACAAGCATAGAAAGATAGAAAGAAAGGTAAATAAAAATTGATGTGCAAAAGTATACCACTTCTTGGATGGAAAAGTCTTCATCCTCATTGGATACATCCTCTTCCTCATCGTCTCGATTCGCAGGATTATAACCTTCCTTAAACCATTCGTCTTCTTTGATCATAGACATTGTTATACGAGTTTTAGGATTAGGATCGAGAATTCTCTTTATAATGTTTTGTGCACCAGGTGACAACCATCTTGGTATCTGAACATCTCCTTTGAAAATCTACAATCGATCGATGGATGTAAAAACACATCAACAAAACTAGACAACATTGAAAGAACAAAGAAACAACATAACAAGAATATTCATTCACCTTTTGATAAAGAACTGCAAGATTTCTGTCATCAAAAGGAAGGTATCCTGTTAGAATTACGTATAAGATAATGCCACATGACCAAATATCTGATTTCGCTCCATCATAACCTCTATTAGCAAGAATTTCAGGAGCAACATAATTAGGACTTCCACAAGTTGTATGTAGTAATCCATCTGCCTGAAATTTTCATACACTTTATCAGATACCAAAATGATGTACTTAGCCTTGTTTTAATACACAAGTTACTGTATTGTATAAGTATCCTAGAGAGTTTATGTAACATGTCAAACAATTTCCATAAATGTAGTTCATAGAATAACTTACCCCACAATGTTGGGGCAAAGCACTAAGATTAAAATCAGTAATCTTTATGTTCCCTTTGGCATCCAAAAGTACATTCTCAAGCTGCAATAAAACACAATTTTTGTGATAATGTGACTCTAAAAATTGGTAATATGAAACATATATAGTTTCAAATCAAGCAAAACAAAGGATAAGACCATATTGTTTTAGGTCTTCAAAAATAAATAAAATTTTGCTTAATATAAAATCCTCTAAAAATAATTTTTGCTTGATATAAAAATATCATGTTCTAATATTTTAAAATATAAAAATAATATAAACTTACTAAAACTAATATTGTCTCAATAAATGTTAAATTAATTTACTTAATTATCAATTGATAAAGAAATATTCTACAAAATCGACTATATTGGTATAATAATTGATCTTTTATGATAAAGTGTTTCAAAAATAGTTTTCATAAAAAATTTAGTAATTTTATTAAAATACTATTATAGACTCTAAAAAATCTCATATTTAAATTCATTTTAAATATTTATTATTATATGTCTTTGTCTTGGCTTGACCATGCAAATTTCAAAGGCTATAACATTTGTTATGATTGTGAAAGTACCTTAAGATCCCTGTGGAAGACACCTTTATTGTGACAGTAACTCACACCATCAATCAATTGTTGGAACATCTTCCTACCATGAGCTTCTGTAAGTTTGCCTTTGGATGACTGTCAACACAGTTAGATATCTCATTCATTTTATATCCAATAAATTATTAACAGACACAACACTCACACGATATTAGCTATAATTTAAAAGAATAAAATAATTAAATATATAGTTAGATATATCAGAGACCGAATACAATTTTATTTTGATGTGCCTGTGCTAATAATACAAAACACAAGTAGCTCATTCATTATCATCATATAGAATAAGATCAAGTATTTTATATAAATAATAATTAACAAGAAAACTTTACTTACAATTTTGTCAAATAACTCTCCTCCATTCACGTATTCAAGTACCATATAAATTTTGGTTTTGCTAGCCAAGACCTACATAATCATAGTAATAAGTAATCATGAATAGAAAACCAAGGCTTCAAACGAAAGTTTCATTGCATTGATCACTTTATTGTCATTTCCATTTAAAAATTAAAAATGTTACTTATGATAGAAAGGGGCTATACATGTTTGATATTTCTATCCTACGGATGCAATGTATATATGACTGAGGCAAAATATTTACTATAAACTAATTATATATTTATGGTGGGGCCATCTTACATTAATAATAATGTTATTTTATTTTGAGCATAAAGGTATTTTAGTGGTGATAGTTAATGGAGAACCACTAAATTATGCTATAATAATAATGTTGACAAATTATGGGTGGAAACTTCATGATTAACACAAGATTAGAAATATAATTATATTGTTAATAATTTTGGCAAATTATGGGTGGAAACTTCATCATTAACATAAGATTAAAAATATAATTATATTATTCTTAAATATTTGTTCAATTAACAATTGTCGAAGTTGTTATGTTAGACATCATATTTCGAATTTAAACTTAAAACTTCATAGTTATATATTTGTGTTTGATGGTAATTATATCATCTCTCATCTATAGACAATATTAATACTAGTTTTAACATACAACCAACCTATCTATCTAATAAATAAATTTCACACTACAATCATATAATTAAACGTAAATAGTTAATGAAGTTCAGTTAAGAATGAATAGTTCAAAATAATTCAATTATAAATCAGATTTTACTTACTTCTTGATGAAACTCTAAAATATTAAATTTTATTCCACAAAATCAGAGAATTAAAGAGAAAAAAAATCAATTTGGCACTTACATGAACCAAGTTTATTAGTAAATTGTTCCTTCACGTCTACCTTATACTGATCTTATTCTAATTACAACAATGACGTTAACAAATATGAAAACCACTTATAAATATAAACTAATTTTTTTTTTTATAAATAAAATATTACACATAATTAATTGTAAAACTTTATTTGAACCAATTAAAATTATCAAAAAATGTAATCTCGCTGTCACATGATATTCACTTGTGGAACCCACACCACAGGCCAAACAAAGAAAATTGAAAGCTTCAAGTGGGACTTGAATACTTGATTGTTTAGTTTCTTAATTTGAGAAATGTTATTAGGTTTCCATGATTTGCTATAATAATTGAGATGAAAACGTCAATCTCACACAAGAAAAAAAATGCATATTTCAATAATTAATTTTTCATAACTAAATATTTAAATTATGTCGGACACACATTATTTGATGGTTGGTAGTTTACAATAAAAGTCACGTACAATTTATCCATGGAGAAAATTGATTTGAAATCAAACCCAAATTACAGCTATTATGATTTAGTGTGTTTGGACAACTACCACCGCCATCGTGAGTTTAGAATTCTCTCACGATGAATTACTATTTTACAAAAGAAATTAAGTGTAGCTTTAATAAATAATTCATGTTGATTTTGTACTAAGAAACTAAACAAACACAAGAAACTCCAATGTACATAAGGACGCCATTATATTTTTTACCCAAATTTTGATATATTTTTCAAACACATAGATATGAGAAGACATGCCAACCATTTTCAATTTTCAATTATTCATGTTAACTTGAAAAGAACCCGACCAATAAAACTAAAATTTCTAAGCATAAAGTCTAAAGGTGTATTCCAAGGTTTGAAAATTATGGATTCCTAACGTGTTTTGGTTGATAACTTTGATCCAAAATTTAGCATCACCACTAGTATTTTTAATATCCCTTCTCAAAACGTGTCCACAAATAAACCCAATTCAACAAAATAAATAAATAAATAAATAATAGAAGTTTTTTGTTGTTCCAACAAATTTCAAGCAATTAGTTAATTGCTATGCTGGACGGTAGTAGTACTCTTGAGTTGTAACCTCACATTTTTGCAAATTAGGTTCAAGATAAGGACAAAACAGATTACACCCTCGGGTCTCCAATTCTTGTGGTATTTGTAAAAAATTTATCTAAAAAAACTGTCTTTTTTAGTTTTTAATGTAATATTAATTTGTTTTTATAATTGTATTTTATAATTAGTATAATGTGAATCATTCACAATTTTTTGTTCTTTAATTTTATATTTATGATATAAAAAAATACATAAAAAATAATAAATAAAATAAAATCATTATTATTTTTCTTTTATTTATTATTTATATAAAATGATCAAATGTGACTATATTTCTACGAGAAAAGACAAATAGGTGACTGATAACATGCATTCATAATTAATGCGGGCATAGACTTAGAAAGTAAGTAGCAATAATTGTTGGAACGGTGGACCTATATGCTTGGAATTAGACTTCACTTTTTCTTTCACAAGATGTTTATTGTGATTCACACCTTGTTTATTTTGTTAGTAATATGCATAATTTTTGAAAGAATAAAAAAAGAAAAAGTGGCACAATAAAATGCATGTGGTTGAGATTTTAATAATTTTTTTATCAAATATTTAATTTTTTTTATTGCACCTTGTGAAGAAAAACTAGTTCTACTTGGGAGACAATTGTCCATGATAATACATTATGTTCATATTGATCCTTAAATTTTTCTAATTTCAGCCATAATTAATAGTCCTTGTATTACACAATAGACATGAAATACTTCAGCTTGTCAAGTGTAAAAGTACTACTATCATAACTATTTATAGTTTCATCCCCACATTGTTTTAGAAATTAATACCATAATGATGTGATAAAAATATCTATATATACCTCTGTCTCATTTGTGTATTAGAGGAACTATCACTTTTTATATTTTTATTAAGTATTAATATATCATCAATATTATAAATATATATTAGCATGTATTAATGAAAGATATTGTGAATGATGCAAGTAGTTTAAAAGTAATATATATTAAGCATATATTAGCAAAAGATATTGCAAATAAAAGTAGTTTAAAAGTAATATATTAAAAAGTAATATGTTAAAAAATAGTTTAAAAATAATATTAATTAAACAATACAATTAAAAAAATGTATTATAAAGTAAAAGAGTATTTATTTGAGAGAAATATTTTTAAAATGTGTCAATTATTTTGAATTAATAAAGTAATAAATTCACGTGCACATAATTAATATTTTTCTTCAATTGACCATTGGGTTTTTGGAAAGTCATAATAATTGGGGATTCACTCACATTAAATATATCATTATTTCATTTTAAAATTGAAAAAGCTAAACCCCAATACGTAATTTACATTTTAGACAACTTTCTTACAGGGAATTTTTTTTTTTTTTAACTTTTTAGACAAAATTTTATAGGGAAAAAAAAAAAGCAAAATACCAAGAGGGAGAAACGAAGAACAGGTTTTTACTTAGTTCCAACTATTATACTGGAAATCTGTTAATCCATTCGTAAACCGAAAATTTAGCAATTTTTTTTGCAAATGATTACGGATAAGATAGTTGAATTGAATCATAGTATGTTACCTCGTATAATCTAACAACATTTGGATGCTTCAGAAGCTTCAAGGTGGATATCTCTCTCTTTATCTGAAATTTCAATCACCAAAAAGCTAAACAAAATTCGTTTTTTCTATAAAAATTAAAAAATCACAAGCCATAAAAGAGAACTAGAGGAGATAAGAAAACACATACTACTTGAAATATATTTGAAGAATTAATGTATCAAATTTTAATATTAAATTAAATACATTAATTTTATAAATATTATTTTTATTTTTATTTTATTATGGAATACACCAAAACTAAACATGAAAATCAAACCTCTATTGTAAAAAGGTATTTCTGAAATTCAATGTTTTGAATTTGTGGTTGATCATACAAAAATTCAAATTTGAAAGTTTTCAATATATTTTGGTACGATTAAAAAAATGAAATTGAATTGATGAAATTGAAACTAACCTGATCAGTGTTATTAAGATTAATGATCTTGTTCTTTTCAAGAATCTTAGCAGCATAAAATTGTCCAGAATCTGTGTTCCTTGCCAACTTCACTTTTCCAAAATTCCCTTCACCAAGTGTTTTACCCAATTCGTATTTCCCCAATCGCATTCCCTTTCCTTCTTTCTTCCTCTCTTGATTTATGATCACCATTCCCAAATTCACCCCTTCAAATTTCTTTCTTGAAAAATAAAATACAAAGTTGTGGTTTTAATTTTCTGTTTCCTATGCAATGTTTGTCTTTTTGGTAAATTATTGATATTTGTAATGAATAGTAATAATTGTGAGTTAGGAAGGTAACGGATCCAACAAGCAAAACGGGTTGAATAAAGGCAAGGGAAAACGATTTGGCTATATTTAAGGATAAAAAACAAGTGGAAATAATTTTATAATAAGATAAATAACTAAGGGGTTTCTAGGATCAGGAATGGATCAAAGATTGAAGATACCAAACACCACCCCTTTTCTCTGCTTTCTTCTCTGTTTTCTTGTTTTGGTGAACACAAATTTAGCAGCCTCTTTTGTATGCATCTACTTTTTTTTTTTCTTTGAACTAATTGGCTATTTATACACTTCAAAACCATTTTGCGACACGATAAATAAATAAATGGCTAAATAGCATTTCAGTTAACGTTTTAGTCATTTATCTTTTTTTTTTTATAAAATTAATTATATTTTTTTATATAATACAAATTTCATGAGATTCATAACTCAAATCTTCAAATAAACTCATATTTTCATTCTTTATTTCACTTAAAATTAAAATAAATGACCAAATCGAAAAAAAAAAAATAAAATAAAAGACTAAACTGTTAACTGAAATTAAGTTAAGGGACCACGGATACTATTTAGCCTAAATAAATAATTAAAAAATAATACTTTCTCTCCTTGGTTAAAAAAAAGTATACATTTTTTTTATAATAATAAATATTACTATAATAAATATTCAAGAGTTCTATTTAATGTATCAGCATTGACTAATTGAATTAGTATTTAAAAACATTATACATTTTATTTTATCTTATTATAATAGTATCAATTCAATATTAATTTTTCTTTTTTCATCATATAAAAATATTAATTTTGCTTTTCGTTATTTAAGTAAAACAAATTTACACACATATGACTTAATTATGCTCCTATGAAATGAGAAAGTTCATAAATAAATCAATAATTGATATTATATTCGTATACATAACTAATCATATATAATTATAATATTAACTCACTTTATTAATATATGGACATGTTATAAGAAAGTATCTTGTGATAAGATCAAGTTTCATTAAAATGAACAATTTACTTTTAAGGTATTTGATTCGAGATAGATGAATGTGATATTTAAAATTTTATATGTTTTCATTTAACTTTTATTAAGTAATGGAATCAATATAAAAAATAAAAAAGAAACTAGATAACATGTATTATCCTATTCTATTATATTCAAGCGTGTGGACGAGTCAAAAATGTGGGATTGAAAGAAGAAAAATTACACTGAAACTTAGTATATCCATTTATATAAAGTGAAGAATATTTGAAAAATTGATTTATTTAATTAACTGTTGAAGAATAAAATTATAAATTAAACATATTAAATAAATTTGGAGAAAATTTGAAGAAAAAAAGGGTAAAATATGAAGAAAAAAAAGACACGCCAAATATTGATATTCTCCGTTTATATAATGTGAATAAATAAAGAAAAATAAAATTGTAAATTAAACATATTAAATGAAAGGTAAAATTGAAATGAAAAAAGTTATACAAAATCTGGTATTTCCTTTATATATAATAATAAAATAGATTTTAGATTAACAAAATAATAATACGACATACATTATATATACATTATATGTACATACATTATATATATATTATATGTACATGACAAAACTACTCTTGCAAAAATTATTTTTAATTTGTTAAAAATTAAAAAAAATTAATATTTTTAATTTTTAATTTCAATAGCTTTTTAATGTTATAATTGTTACAAAACAACAAAATTACTGTTGCGATAAAATCATGCATCATTTTAAAAAATTAGTTACTAATATTTTACTTTTTATTTTGATTTTGTATTTTAATATATATATATATATATATATATATATATATATATATATATATATGTGAGTGTGTGTGTGTATATTTATATTTTATGTGAGAAGGATTTGTTTGTCTCTTGGTTTGTTACTCTCATTGTCTTTGATACTGTGGGCAATTTTTTGTAACTTTTTTCTCTCTTTCTGTGAACAACAAATATTCTCTCTTGGTTTGTTACTTAAGTTCATATTGTTGGTCCTTGGAAGCATATTTCGTTGGGTTTTATTTCTCATAGCATTTGTAACAAACAGTGAAGAAAATGAAGTGTAAATTAATTAGATTAAATTACCTTTAAATTGATGTGTTAAAAAATTATTAAGTAGGGAGAGTTGTGTATTTTAAGCAATATCTTCCTTTCTTAGATTATATATGTAGATAATAATAATAATAATAATAATAATAATAATAATAAATAATAATAATAGTAATAAATAATAATAAATAATAAATAATAACAATAATAATAATAAATAATAATAATCATAATAATAATAATAATAAAATTCCAAAAAATACCTCTACTTTGGGAGGGAAAATAATTCATTGAGTGACTAATGAACTTTTAATTGTAAAGATTGCAGTAAATATATATAATATTGTTATTGATATTGATTAATAATAATAATAATTCATAATTAATGAAAAAATAAAATGCAATAGAAATTCCAATATTGCCACTCTTTTAGGCAAGAAAATATTGCTACAAGATATATTTTTTTTATAAGAAAAATTTAGGATGAAGGAATGATGCACAATTCCAACAACAAAGTTACGCATGAGGATGTACATCCAACATGTTAATTGGCGAGATGCCTAATTTTTTTTATAATTTATTTTGAATTTTGAAAACTTGTATTAAATTTAAATTGTAAATTGAGATTTTATGTACAATTTAAATAAGTAGTTTAAGTTTTTTGTGCTTCGTTTAGTAAAGGCTTAAATATTTGATTCGCCTATGTAAGTTCGTGTCTTTCTCTCTTCATCTAGTAAATTTTTTCTTTCAATTTAAACCCTGTAAATTCAATTTAGTTTTAAAATCATCTATGTTATTAGTTGCTATTAAAAAGAGTTTATATGACAAACAGAAAAAGCGACATGACAGTTTGACTAGCAGAGAAATAAATAAAATAATAAAAAAATAAAATTAAGTAATTAAATTGATTAAAAAAGAAGGAAAAATGAAATGAAGAAAAGTTGAAGGTGTTATGCTTTAGTCCCTCCATCCAAAATTAGAAATAAGTTTGGTGATTAAGTTCTCTCATCCTTTCTCTATCATCCTGTCACCATTGCCATATCACCAACATTTAATCACCATCTTCGAATCATCATCATCGCATTACCAACAAAAATTTGACAACTACAAGGGACTTACAAACAAAGACAAAAAATTAAACATTAATCTTAGTGAATGTAAACTATAACTACAGATAATAAACATAAAATTAATGTATTTAAAAAAAATTACTCACATCCCAATGTGAACATCTCCAAAATCGTCGTTTAGGGTTTTTATCAATGTTAGAGATGAACATACGCATTGCTTTCCTACACTCACATTCAGACAATTGAAAATAAGTTGAGTTTGTTATAGACAAAGATGACGCCATGATTGAACGAAGAAGCAGATGAAGATGCGAAGATGATGGTTATTCGAAGATGGTGATTCGATGATGATGATGCGATGATGATGATTCGAAGATGGTAATACGATGATGGTGATTCGATGTTAGTGATCTAGTTATGGTGATGCGATGATAGATAAAATATGAGAGAACCCTAAGCTCCAAACCTATTTATAATTTTGGATGGAGGGACTAAAATATAATACCTTTAACTTTCCTCCATTTCTTTTTTTCGTTCATTTTTTAATCAATTTATTTACTAAATTTCATTTTTTTAATTATTTAATTTATTTATCTGAAAATCATACTATTAGGTCACCCATCCTTTGTCATATAAGTTTTTCTAACAACAATTAAAGATAGAGATGATTTTAAAACTAAATTGAAGATACATGATTTAAATTGAAAAAAAAGTTTTAGAAGGACGAAAATGAGAAAGACGCGAACTTACGTGGACGAATAAAATATTTAAGCCATTAATAAAAATATAATATTTTAAAATAATTTTTAATTATTAAAATTGTTATTTCTTTTTATTAGAGGTCAATTTTTAAGATTAAAATCAACCCCTCCATATTCAAGGTAAAGAAGATCTTAAAATTCATTAAATGGTACTAATAAGAATCGAACCCACATGTCAGATCCAATACATACATTGTTCTGGTCTATATCTTAAAATATTAAGTATAAATTAAAGGAATATTTAAAATAAATAAATGTATCTAATATCTTAAAATGTGGCTTGTATTTAAGGACAATTTCTCCTCTATAATAAGTTTATATTTTAAGATGTGTATGATTTTATTTATTTATTTATTTTGTTTGACAAGATATATGATTTTAGTTTTATGTACAGCAAATTGCATTAAACGGTTAAATGGACCATTCTGAATTTTGGATTGGTTCAACATGGGATTCCCTACACGTAACCGCATTACGCTTTCACGTTTCAACATCGGAAAATGATTCGTGCGGTTGCGTAATTATTCACGGTATCCGTAAATGTCATGACTCATAATACAGTTTTGGATAATTATTCTATCGGATTATTTCTTTAAGAGAGAAAGTCATATAATTTAATATTTCTCCAAAACAAAAGTCATATAACTGACTTAATAATCTAATCAATTGATTTTAAGTAAAATGTTGTGTTACATCGATAACTAAAAGCAATATTATAATTTTTATGTCTCAAACTAATTGACCTATTTGAAAGAAATTTGTTCCAAAATAATTGATTATTTCACTTTTGTTCAATTGTACTATTTAATTAATAAATACTATTTGCATAATTTTCAATACAATATCTTTAATTATTCATTTATGACACATAATGCAACCTAAGTATAATTTGGTAAAAAGTAGTATTCTTCCTATTTTATTTATACATTTTTCTTTTATATGTGTTAAGTTATTAAATGAGTCAATTATTTTGCGACATAGAAAGTATTTTATAATGAGTCAATTATTTTGCGACATAGAAAGTATTTTATAACAATGCAAGATCATAGGCCTACCTCCGTGTGTAATATTGTGTTGGAACATAGAGAGTTTGTTTGTGTGTGAATTTAAAAAATTGTTGAAGTCTCACATTGGAAAAATCTCATATATTGAGTAGTTTTCAACTTTATAAATACTAAATTCTTACATTGAATAGAAAACATATGTGAGTTTGCTTCCATCATTATATAAAGAGTGTCAAACTCTTGTGAAAAGCACACCAAAGTTGGATGCATTTCCCAACTTTCTCTTTTCTCCCTCTTTTCTGCTCGATGAATTTCCGAGCCACTTATTTTAGTGGTTCTAATACCACATTCTTTTAGAGCGGTTTTTATGCCGTAGTCTCTTCGATTTGAGTGGTCATAATACTACTACCCTTTTAGAATTGTTTTTATGTCGTAGTCCATTCAATTTTTGAGTGGTCATAATACCACTGCTCTTTTAGAGCGGTTTTATGCCGTTGTCCATTCAATTTAGTGGTCATAATATCACTGTCCTTTTAGAGTGGTTTTTATGATGTAGTGCATTCGATTTTGAGTGGTCATAGTACCATATTGCAAGTGACTTTAACCACCATATTGAGAGTGACTTTAATTGTCATATTGAGAGTGACTTTAACAGCCATATTGAAAGTGCAAAGGAGAAAGTTCTAGTACTTAAGCTCATAGTGAAAATCTCACGGTTATGAGGACTGAACTAGCCCTAGTTGGGTGAACCAATATACTTTTTGTGTGTGTTCTTTCCATCCCTTATCGTTAATTATTTGCATGCACATATCACATTTCACTATCATTGTTTTTATTTACAATCTCTTAATTGCATATAAACTGTCTAGAATGTTTTGTTAAGTTAAGAGTTTACTAATCAACTTTTGAATACCAAGTTTAATGTTGAGTAAAACATTAATTAAAGTGCATAAACTAAATTTCAAAACGGTCACAATTCAACCATTTTCTTGTGACTATTCATTTCACTTCAATTGGCATAAGAGCTCTTGCTCTAAGGTTTAAGCACTTAATAATCTAAGAGGAAAAAATTCGAGAAAAAGTAATAACAAAACCTGCAAACCAAAGTACATGCCATAGATGCAACAAGTTGGTAAATTTCAAAACTAAATCCTTTGAAAAAAAAGTGCAAAGAAGGTTACCAAGCAAAAATATTTCCATGATGAAAATCAAGGTTAAAAAAGAAGAAGCCAACACATTCTAATGGAAAATGAAGAAAGTATAGAGGTAACATATTTTGAATCTTGTTATTTATGTAGAGATTTTGAAAGCCTCCTAAATGACTCAAACACTTTATCGTAAAAGTGTACATTTCTAATAAATCAACTTTATGAGATAAAGAAACCAAATGAGGAGCTACAAGATAAGAAAGATTAATATTACTAAAAAACTACTCCAATTTTTTTTTTCTTTTTCAAAATAGTCTGATAACCCGTTTCCAAAAAATAAATAAATATTGTTTATGGTTTTCTTGTGAATACGACATGGTTTAATTACTCTATAGGGGAATATTTGTACACCAATTCTAAATATGATATTTTTGTTGGAAAATGGTACGTCACTCATAGCATGTTAAATTAAATGTTCGAATTTAATAAAATGTCTCCTTCTACTTACATGTTGTGTGATTTTAATATTTGACATGCTAGACTCTGTTATGTGAACATATGTGATTTCAAACATAAGTAACTTAGGTTTAATTCCAAAGTTATATTTAAATGATTTTGAAAAATGTGATTCTGTAGTAAAGCAAAAACAACAAAGAGTTCACATAAATCTATAGTTAGAAAATCATAGTCTTTAGATTTATTACACTCCGATATGTTTGAACTTGATGGGACGTTAACAAGAAACGGAAAAAACTATTTTATCACTTTTATTAGGATTGTTTTGACTATACTTTTGTATATCTAGTGAACAATAAAAGTGAAATGTTTGACATATTTAGGATCTTTGTAACTAAAATTGAAAATCAATTTAGTAGAAAGATTAAGAGGTTTCTTAGTAATAGAGAAACCAAATATGATTCTAGTTCATTTAATGAGTTTTATAAATTGCATGGAATTATACATGAAACAACTACACCATATTCTCCTAAAATGACTGGTAAAATTGAAAGAAAGAATAAAACTTTTACTGAACTAGTTGTTGCTAATATGCTTAACTTTGGTGCTGCATCTCATTGGTTGGAGGAAATTATATCGATTGTTTTCTTGTCTTATTTTCGAACTTGGGGTTGTCTGGCTTATGTAAGAATCCGCAATCTCAAGCGAGTTAAACTCGCCTGTAGAGCATATGAATGTGTATTTATTGGGTATGTAGTAAACAACAAAGCGTATAGGTTTTATGACCTAAATGCAAAAGTGATTATAAAGTCAAATGATGATGACTTCTACAAAAATAGATTGCCTTTCAAATCAAGAAATAGTGGGGCCAGTGAACCAAGTCATGTTATTGTGACGGGGGCACTGAAAACAACAAACAAGGCAAAACAAAAACTCGAAGAAGAAAGAGAGTCATAGTTGCTAAAGATTACAGGCATGATTATACGACCTATACCTTAGTATAGGATCCTACAAATCTTCTAGAATATTTGTTATCTTTGAATGTAAATTTATGGCAAGAAGCTATAAATGATGAGATGGATTCTCTAGAGTCTAACAAGACCTGACATCTAGTAGACTTGCCTCATGGTTGCAAACCGATAGGTTGTAAACAAATATTGAAAAAGAAACTAAAACCTGATGAAACTGTTGATAAATACAAGGCTCACCTTGTAGCCATAAGTTTTAGACAAAGAGAAAAATATAGATTTCTTCAACACTTTTTCACCAGTCACTAGAGTTATATCCATTAAGGTACTCATTTCACTAACTGCTATTCATAACCTAGCGATACACCAAATGGATGTCAAAACAAATTTTTTAAATGGTGATTTGGAAGAAGAAATCTATATGGAACAACCTGAAAGTTTTGTGATTCATGGACAGGAAAACAAGGTATGTAAATTAGATAAAAGTGTGAAACTTTTCAAAAACATAGGTGAAGTTGTTAGAAAAACTGAATATGCGAGCATCATTGGGAGGCTCAGGTATGCCACTGGCTGTACTAGACCCGACATTGCCTACGTCATGGGACTATTGTGCATGTTTACCAACAAACTTAATATGGAGCATTGACACGCTATCGAAAGAGTCATGAGATACCTGAAAAGGACCATGAGTCTTGGATTACATTATAAAAGATTTCCTACTGTCCTTGAAGGATACATTGATGTTGATTGGAACATTTTATCAGATGATTCCAAAGTAACCAATAGCTATATTTTTAGTATAGTTGGAGGTGTTGTATCTTGGAAATCGAAGAACAAATGATATTGGATCAGTCCACTATGTAGTTTGAAATGATAGCACTAGCTACTGCTAGTGAAGAAGCGAGTTGGTTGAGATGCTTGCTAGTTGAGTTCCCTTTATGGGAAAAATCTATGTCAGCAATGTTGATCCACTGCGATAGTACCGCGACTATTATAAAGATTGTAAATTGTTATTACAATAGTAAGAGACGAAAAACATGTCGTAAGCACAACACAGTTTTAGAGTTACTTTCTAAAGGAGCTGTTATAGTGGATCATGTACGCACTAAAGAGAATTTAGCAGATCCTTTGACGAAGGGTTAGCTAGTGAGAAAGTCCTAAATACATCCAAAAGGATGCGACTAATTCCTATAGAGTCACTCATGATGATAATCTAACCTAAAAGACTGGAGATCCCAAGAATTAGGATCAATGGCTAATAACAAGTTGTTAAGTGAAATGAGATGAACATGCTATTATAAACGAGAGAAGCATGATTCCTGAAGCGATGATAGGATGAGATAATATAAACTCTTAATGAGATCTATTCTCCATGTAGAGTGGAGTACTTAGCTATAAGAGTACTCTTGATAGAGTCAGATGTGTGAATGTGGAAGTGGGGCTGCTTCCTATGGAATTTTGAGACAAAATTCCTAGGGCGTTCACTATACAGGAATAGACGTGCAGGGCTCTTAATGCATGAGCTTTTGAGAATACACCATTTGAAAAGGTTGTGTGCAGGTTTGATGTCAGAGATAGAGTTCAAGACTACGAGTCATTCTTGTTGAACCTAAATCTCACTTACGATGCAAAGGTTCAAGTCAGGAGACACCTCTGTTTATGCACAATTTTATAGAAGCGTTTGATGCTACTTCATAAACATTTTTTTTATTTAAGTGGGGGATTGTAGGAACATAGTGAGTGTGTTAGTGTGTGAATTTAAAAAATTGTTGAAGTCCCACATTGAAAAAATCTCATATATTGAGTAGTTTTCAACATTTATAAATATTAAAGTCCCATATTGAATAGAAAATATATGTGAGTTTTCTTCCATCACTATATAAAGAATGTCAAACTCTTGTGAAAAGCACACCAAATTTGGATGCGTTTCCCAACTTTCTCTTTTCTCCCTATTTTCTGCTTGATGGATTTCTGAGTCACTTCTCCCATTTCTTTATGTTGTTCAAGTTTTAGTGGTTCTAGTACCACTTTCTTTTAGAGCGGTTTTTATGCCGTAATCCTTTATGTTTTTGGGTGGTCATAATACCACTGCCCTTTTAGTGCAGTTTTATGTCGTAGTCCCTTCAATTTTGAGTTGTCCTAATACCATAATCCTTTTTGAGCGGTTTTTTGTGCCGTAATTCTTTTGATTTATGAGTGGTCATAGTACCATATTGCGAGTGGCTTTAACCGCCATATTGAGAGTGACTTTATCAATCATATTGAGGGTGTAGTTCTAGAATGATTTTCTACGGTGCAGTAGAATGCCGATACAATTTGTCTGAGCTGTTTTATCCTAGGGAGTTCGTGATTGATAGTTTGCCTTGCACAATTTGGGCAGTGCCGTGAAATGTCTGAAAAAGAGCGACCTAGTCTGCGACTCAATCCAATAATATATTCGGTGACATAAATTTATTTTGAAATAGTTTTTCGAAACTCATAAAACAACACATTGTATACAAAAATTGGAATTGTTTGTCGATATCTTATTTGGAGTATAAAGTTTATAGAGACTATTACCAATTTCAGTACCCTCTTAGTCTTACGTATGACTTCATAACATGTGGTTTGATTGATCGTGTCAGAAACCACCTATAGTCGACATGAGTGAACACCAATAGATATTTTGAAGAAATTAGATGAGATTAAAAACCGTTGATCTTGCATTATTATTGACCATTGATCATATGTGAAAGAAATTAGTTTGATTCTTAAGATCAAGGTTTTTTCTGGATTATACTCATTCACTTGTCAAATTTTTATATGTATTAGTAGCGTGTTTTTGACTTTCTTAATTATTAGGTTTGATCTCAAACTATGGATGAGAATTGTCCTAACTCATGGTCAATTTGATTAATATTCCTATTTTAGCATTTGAATGAAGTTTATTTTTCTGTAAAGCTCCAGAAGTGTAGTGTGTATCCGACACTCGGTCAGCATTTGTGAAAAATAGATCTATTTTTATTAAGTACTATATGAAGAGTAAATCGAAGGCATAATTGGCGAGGTTATGCAAAGAACGTGTTTTATTCACATGTGGATTATGATGTTCTTAGAATCTATTAGATATACAAATCTAATTAATCAATACTCAACATGGTCTATTACTCCCGGGGAGGGCATGAGATAAGGAGACTCACTATCTTCTAACCTGTTTATTCTTGCTGTTGAGGGCCTTTCAATTTTGATTCTTAATGCTGAGAGATATAGTTCCATTCATGGAACTGAGATTAGTTGTGATGCCCTCGTTATTACGCACCTCTTGTTTGAAAATGATTATTTTCTCTTTTTTAGATCCAATGATCTAGAAGCTAATTAAATGAAGAATCTTATCGAAACATATATATAGAGAAGCATCTGGGCAGATGATTAATTTATCCAACAGGAATGCTCCCCCTGAGTGTCTAGATCAAATTGTCTCTTGTCTAGAAGTCAATGTCACTCTTGGTACTGGTAAATATATTGGCCTTTCGTATATGATAGAACGAAGCAAGAAAATTACTTTTCAATTTATCAAAGATAGAGGTTGGGAAATAATTAATTTATGGAGTGGTAAAGCATTGTTAAGAGCAAGTAGAAATTATTTTCCTCATCCCAAAGTCATTGGGAGATAAAATTCAAAAGACAATTAACTCTTTCTTGTGGAGTTTCATTGGAGGGAAAAAAGGGGAATTAACTAGTAATTGTATGATACTTGTTAAGGTAAAAAGCTTTTGATATATATTTTAACAACAAAAAACCTTGTGAATTAAATGATAAGTTTTATGAATGACCATCTACTGATGATGTCACTTGAGTTTTGTTTAAGAAATGAGAATAATATAAGTGGACAAGCTAAAAGCCACTTACATCAACCAAATGTATTGTATCTATGTAAGTACAGAGGCGCATCTAAGAGGGGGGTGAATTAGGTGTTTAATAAACTTTTCTGATATTTAGAGTTTTGTGAATTATTTTTCTGGTTGTGTTAGTGTATGAAAGCTTGTAAATAACAGAAAGTAAATCACACAGAAATTTATCCTGGTTCCCCTTACAACCAAGGGTACATCCAGTCCTCTTGCACACCACAAGAGATTTTCCACTATTTGTTAGAATAAGTACAAGTCTAACATTAAGACTTCAGTTACAAATTCCTAACACTCTTCCTAAGATAGCACACCACTATCTTAGTTTACAACACTTGAAGAAAATACACCACTTTCTTCAAACAATAACTTCAATGATTTTTTACAACAATGTTCTTAATTAAGAACAAGAAGATATAACAATTTGTACAATGATAACAATCCAATATATTTTCAAGTACAATAGAGAACCTTTCTCAATGATATGAAAATGTAGAGCATGTACTTGAAGTATGAAAATATAACTTTGAAAAGTTCACAAAATATTTCAGGAAGTTATTCAAAGTTGGTAGTAGGATTGATTGGTTTAGAACTGAAGCTATGAGGTATTTATACTCCATAGACAACCCTTCATATCAGTGGCAATTGTTCCCAGAAGTTTTGATGAACTTATGCAATGATCCAGATGAGATATGAACTGAAAAATTGCATTGATTCGCACTTGTATTCGAATACAGCTTATGGTATTTGAATACACTTCTGTAACGTTCATTTTTTATTTAAAATTTCAGCGTCATATTCGAATACGAAATCTTGTATTCGAATACGAAATCTTGTATTCGAATACGAATCAGTGAATTTTGCTACTGACTTTATTTTGTATTCGGCTACGAGATGTTGTAGTCGAATACAAATGTCCATTTTTTGCTACTGACTTCATCTGTATTCGGCTACACATATATGTAGTCAAATACAACTTTGATTTTAGCCAAAAACTTGATTTTCAAATATAGTTTATGCATTTTTCACACTTTGAAAATTCTTTTGATGCATATGCTAAAATACAAAGGTTCTCATATAATTGTATTTGAAATGTATTTGGATTTTTATCAAGTACCTTAAAATCTAAGTTTCCTAATAGATGACTTGAATATTGATTTCACTTTGAGCTTGCATCTTGATCTTTATTCATAGTCTTTTGTCTTCATCAAAAACATAGATCTTATAGATTTTCAATCTACTCAACAATGAACAAATCAAAGTAGCATTAAAAGATTACAACAATAGTTTCAGAAACTTCATTAAGATATTTGAAGGTTGTTGTTTGAACCACATGAAGGTTCATACTTGAAGGATCATTGTGGAAGAACTTGTATCACAAGCTATACAAGATTATGCTTGAAGTAATGAAACAAAACTCACATTGAGTTTCATGTTGAAAGCTCGGAGGATCTACCACAACAATATACAAAGAATGATAAAAGACAAGAAACACCTTTTATGGAGTCCTTGAAGAATTCATTTAACCACCGTATCATTCATTGATAAGAATATTTGTTACAAGACAAGAGAACATTCTCATGATGAACAAGTTCATTGCAGTCATAAATGTTCCTATCAGTTCAAAAAAATGTCAAGAATCAACTTTGATGAGGAAGTCATTTCAAGATTAAGTAATTTATTAAAAGAATGATAGAAGAACATTTAATAGAATGTTCTGGTTATTCTATTAAAAAGAAAATGACCAAAATGATCTTTTTGAAAGAAAAATATTCAGTAACTCAATTGGCATTCCGCACATGGACTTCCCAATATATAATGAGCAATTAAAAGTCCAAAAGTTTTGGAAGAATCTTCAAAAGCAATGTCAAAAAGATTGGAATAATATTTTGGCTGTCCTTTATTAAAAAAAAAGTCAAAATATATAAGTTTGCGAAATCCAATTGTAAGATAAGAATGTCAAATTCACACTGCTAAGATATAAGGAGCACTTAAATGACTCAAATTGAAGGCTAATTGGTTAAAACAACCTCTAGATTGGTCTCTTGATTGATGAACTCTGAGCAAGGACAAAAGGAGATAAGTACATTATACTAGCACTATTCTGTAGAAAACTATGCTTGCTTATAATCAAACACAATACCAACTGAATTTTCACAAATCATTCTAACACTTGATCACATTTTCCTTCAGATTCAAAAGCAAAAATGTTCTAGGTTGATCCAGAACGTTCTAGACAGAATTACACTATACTTAAAATGATTGATTTAGAAGATTGTTGGTACATTGGGAAGTGTGTCCAAACAACTATTTTGTTGGTTAAACTGAATATTCAAGTCTCTCATCATCTATAAATAGAAGAACATTTGAAAGATGAAGACTAGAGTTTGATATACAATCAATATTCACTTGTTCAAGTAAGCACAAGTAAAAAACTCTTCAAGCAAACTCCAACTTTCTTCACTATATCTATGGATCATCCTTATTGAGTTTGCTTTTAGTTAATCTCAAAGAAAAAGTGGAGGATCATTAGATCCCAAACAGTTTTATCATACACATTGTAATTGGCTCAAATGTATCTTTTATGTTAGATTGAATATGTGTTTGAAAAAATCTTTTTTAGATTGAAAGGTGATTGTAAAAATCCTTTATAGGTTAAAAGATGGCTGTGAAAATCCTTTCAAGGTTGAAAGGTGACTGTAAAAATCTTTTATAGGTGCATATTATAATTGATCAAGATTTGATCAATAGAAAGGTGCGAAGGAGAAAGTTCTGGTACTTAAGCTCATAGTGAAAATCCCACGGTTATGAGGACTGAACTAGCCCTATTGAGTGAACCAATATACTTTTTGTGTGTGATCTTTCCATCCCTTATCGTTAATTATTTGCATGCACATATCACATTTCACTGTCATTGTTTTTATTTACAACCTTTTAACTGCATATAAACTGTCTAAAATGTTATGTTAAGTTAAGAGTTTACTAATCAACTTTTGAATACCAAGTTTAATGTTGAGAAAAACATTAATTAAAGTGCATAAACTAAATTTTAAAACGGTCACAATTCAACCCTTTTCTTGTGACTATTCATTCCACTTCAATTGGCATAATAGCTCTAGCTCTAAGGTTTGAGCACTTAACAATGTAAGAGGAAAAATTCGGTAAAAAGTAATAACAAAACCTGCAAACCAAAGTACATGCCATAGATGCAACAAGTTGGTAAATTTCAAAACTAAATCCTTTGAAAAAAAAGTGCAAAGAAGGTTACCATGCAAATAGATTTCCATGATGAAAATCAAGGTTAAGAAAGAAGAAGCCAAGACATTCTAATGGAAAATGAAGAAAGTATAGAGGTAACATATTTTGAATCTTTTTATTTATGTAGAGATTTTGAAAGCCTCTTAAATGACTCAAACACGTTATCTTAAAAGTGTATATTTCTAATAAATCAACTTTATGAGATAAAGAAACCAAATGAGGAGCTACAAGATAAGAAAGATTAATATTATTAAAAAAATGCTCCAGACTTTTTTTCTTTTTCAAAATAGTCTGATAACTCGTTTCAAAAAAATAAATAAATATTGTTTATGGTTTTCTTGTGAATAAGGCATGATTTAATTACTCTATAGGGAATATTTGTACACCAATTCTAAATATGATATTTTTGTTGGGAAATGGTACCTCTCTCAGAGCATGTTTAAATTAAATGTTCGAATTTAATAAAATGTCTTCTTCTACTTACATGTTGTATGATTTTAATGTGTGACTTGCTAGACTCTGTCATGTGAACATATTTGATTTCAAGGATAAGTAACTTAGGTTTTTTCAAAGTTATATTTAAAAATGATTTGGAAAAATATGATTTTTATAGTCAAACAAAAATAACAAAGAGTTCACATAAATCTATAGTTAGAGAATCAGAGGCTTTAGATTTATTACACTCTGATATATGTGAACTTGATGGGACGTTAACAAGAAATGGAAAACAGTATTTTATGATTTTTATTAGGATTGTTTTGACAATAATTTCGTATATCTATTGAACAATAAAAGTGAAGCGTTTGACATGTTTAGGATCTTTGTAACTGAAATTGAAAATCAATTTAGTAGTAATATTAAGAGGTTTCGTAGTAATAGAGGAACCAAATATGATTCTAGTTCATTTTATGAGTTTTATAAATTGCATGGAATTATACATGAAACATTTGCACCATATTCGCCTAAAATGAATGGTAAAGTTGAAAGAAAGAATAAAACTTTTACTGAACTAATTGTTGGTAGTATGCTTAACTTTTGTTCTGCATCTCAATGGCGGGGGAGATTATATTGATTGTTTTCTATGTTTTGAATAGAGTTTCTAAATCGAAAACAAAACATCTCATTTTGAGATAGTGAAGAAAAGACAATCGAACTTGTCTTATTTTCGAACTTGGGGCTGTCTGGCTTATGTATGAATCCCCGATCTCAAGCGAGTTAAACTCGCCAGTAGAGCTTATGAATGTGTATTCATTGGGAATGCAGTAAAAAACAAAGCGTGTAGGTTTTATGACCTAAATGCGAAAGTGATCATAAAGTCAAATGATGATGAATCTAAGGTAGAAAATACTTGTTTAGAAATATTCCATAACTTTCTGAATCTAAGGCAGAAAATACTTCTTTTAAAATAGACGTTCATGAATTGAAAAATGATTTTACTAATTTGGTAAAATCCACTAAAACTTTTCAAAAGAACATGACATCTGAAGAGGAGATATTTGACAAAGGTGGCTTACATTTCAATTATGGACACTTTGCATTATTTAACTTTGTAAAATTGACTTTAAAGCTATTTTTTTAAACCCCATATGGTTGAGGTATAACAAACATCTTGATAATTGTATATAGGCTCCATGCTTCTTTCCATAAATCTAACTTGTAGTGAAATTGTTATGATATATCTTATATACCCAAGTCTTGTATATGTTCATTTATCTCAATACCAAATTTTGGATGAATCCAACTTGTTTTGGATATATTGAGTAGCCGATTTTGCTTGATGCTTGAGTATAATAGTTTGAATATGGCTTTTCATAAAATTTGAGATTATAGTGTGACTTATGAAAAATATCATTCTTCAACATATTTTAAATATATATCATTGTTTAGTATTTATTTATGGAGTATTTCAATTAGAGAATATATGATTGATTGTCATGAAAATTATTTGTGTATTTTCTCTAAAAACAAAAAACTAGTATAAAAAGAAAAAAAGACATGCACATTGTGTTCTTAAAAAAACAAATTTGACTTGTTTTTATCATGAAAATGTCGTCTTGAATATTGATGAATGATCATCTTGATACACTTACATCCCATGAAGTCAAAAATTTATATGTGAACATTTTGAGGCATATTAATATATGTATTTGCAAATGAGTTTTATTTGTTGCATACTTCTTTTGTGAAAACTGATCTCAAGTGTTTAAATATATTTTAAACATGATAGATAGAAAGGGAAACAATAAAAAAAACCTCATACACACACACACTTACTAATGAAAGTAAGCTTGAACATGTGCCTAATTGTTAATTTGTGTGTTTTCAAAAAACTTTGTGAAAAAGTAATTTTAAAAAATGATTTATGTTGTTCTAAAATGTGAAAAAAAATCCTTTGGCATAGTTTGATCCATTTAGAAAATTAGTTTTTGAAAATTATGCAAACATTCTTAGCAAATGATTGTTTTTTAAAGAGACAAACTATAGTTGACATGATGTTACTTTACTCTAATTTTTTTCGCTTCCTTGTATGTACTCATTCTTTCCATTTCTTAAAATGAAAAATGGATCTATTTCTAATAGTGCGCATGATCATGTCCAAATTAAAAGATTATCTCTTGTGAAAGATGACAAAGAGCAAATAGGTAACTTGCATGTGTTTAGGAAAATTTAAATATTAAAGGATATTCATCTCATAATACTCAAGAAAAGTTATTAGAAAATATTCCTTTTCTTATTGTCCATGTGTTTATTGCAATATTGACTAAAATGATTTTTGATTATCTTACATATTCATTAATGTTAATGAAAACAAACCTTGTGAATTAAATGATAAGTTTTATGAATGTCAATCTACTGATAATTTCACTTGAGTTTCGTTTAAGGAATGAGAATCACATAAGTGGACAAGCTAAAAGCCACTTACATCAAACAAGTGCACTGTCTCTACTCAACAATGAAAGAATCAAGGTAGCATTAAAAAATTACAACAATAGTTTCATAAGCTTGATTAAGATATTTGAAGGGTATTGTTCGAACCACATGAAAGTTCATACTTGAATGATCACTGTAGAAGAACTTGTTTTACAAGCTATACGAGATTATGCTTGAAGTAATGTAACAAAACTCACATTGAGTGTAGTGTTGAAAGCTTTGAGGATCTGCCACAACGATACACCAAGAATGATATAAGGACAAGGAACAACTTTTATCAAGGAGTCTTTAAAGAATTCATTCAACCACCATATCATTCATTGATAAGAATGTTTATTACCAGACAAGAGAGCATTCTCATGATGAACATGTTTATTGCACTCATAAATACTTCTATCAATTCAAAAAAATGAATAAAATCAACATTGAGGAAGAAGTCGATTGAAGATTGATTCATTTATCAAAAAAATGATAGAAGAACATTGAATATAATGTTCATGTTATTCTATTAAAGAGAAAATGACCAAAATGATCTTTTTGGATGAACAATATGCAGTAACTCAGTTGGCATTTCGCACACAAGCTTCCCAATATATAATGAACAATTAAAAGTCCAAATGTTTTGGAAGAATCTTAAAAATCAATGTCAAAATAATTGGAGAATGTTCAACATAACATTCTGGTTGCCCTTTATTAAAGACAAAGTCAATACAAATCAGTTTGGAAAATCCAACTATAAGATAAGAATGTCAAATTTGCACATGGGGCAGCTGAGATATAAAGAACACTTAAATGACTCAAATTGAAGGCCCAATTGGTTAAAAAACCTCCTGATTGATCTCCAAATTAATGATCTGTTAGCAAGGACACATGCACATTGTATTAGCATGTTTTTTCAGAAAGCTATGCATGCTTATGATCAAACACATTATCAGCTGACTTTCGATAACTCATTCTCACCCTTGATCACGTGTTTCATCAAACTCAAAAGAAAAAATGTTCTTCATAGAATTACACTAAACTTAAAATGATTGATTTAGAAGATTGTTGGCACCTTGGGAAGTATTTCCAATGACTCTTTTTAGTTTAAACTAAATATTGATGTCTCTCATAATCTATAAACAGAAGAACATTTGAAAGATGAAGACAAAATTTTGACATACAATAAATATTCGCTTGTTCAAGTAAGCATAAGTAAACAATGTTGGAACCAAGTTGGATCTAGGAACAATTCCTTCATCATGGTTTGATGATAACAAAGGTACTTTGTGATAAAAATTTATTGCAATAATGATTTCATTGTGTGTGCAGTAAATAGAACCAAGAAACGATATTAGAGGAAAACATCAGAGTCAAGTGAAGTCAAAAGAAGTGAACATAATGTTCAGACTCTGGTTTTGACACGCGCTATTTTGTGCACACATCGGCCTCTGAAGATTTTCCTATGAAGCGTCTTCCCAGTGTGCCTTTAAAGCTTATGTGCGTCTACCTATGAAGATTGAAGCATCCCTCTATTAAGCATGCCTCTAAAGTTTGAAGCATTCCTCTGAAGCGTCTACTACAATAACTCTGAAGCTTCTATAAGAGCTGCCCCTGAAACTCAAGTTCCACTTGCTCTAAAGATTGCAACTTGCTCTAAGATACTACATTTGATACGCAACATGTTCTGATGATGCAACAATGTGACTCTGGCCATGACACTAATTCTAAGTCAAGCAGTTTTGCCTCTGCCTCTAGCTACCTAAACCATGCAACACAACATCTGACTCTGATGATCAAGTTACGCTCTAATGAAGAAAGTCAATGACTCTGATGGATAGTCAACACTTTGATGGTGACTAAGCTCTTTCATGATTCTAAAGGTCCAAGAACATATTCTGATCTATTTATGTTTCTCTTAAACAAGCGTATGAAAGAAGATTCAATCACAATTATTTTCAAATGCTATCTAGACATTCTCGCACATAATCATTCTAGAAGATTTGATTGAAGATTCATTTTGAAATGAATGAAGCTTCAACGTTCATATTCCAAAACTGTATCTATCAAGTTTTATTTTTTGTGAAGATATCTGTTGACCTCGCACAAGAAAGATACACTCTGAATTTGTTTGGGACAGTATTGAAACCCTAATTCATTCTATATAAAGGGATCAATTCTAAAGAAGAATACACAACACAACAACTTAGAAAACCTTACGAACCCAAAATATTCTCTAAGTATTTAGTTTCAATTTGAAAGTAAAGGCACTTATTCAATTATATCACTTAGTTCTTAGTGCTTTGTTTTAAATGTGTAATTCATTGTAATCATTCTTCTTAGAAGAAGCAACACAAAACCAAGTTTCACTCCTTTGTAACCCAACCTAGTAGTGACTATTTTGCCTCAAAGACTTGTAGGTTTTCAAGTTGGAAGTTGAGAAGACTTGACTTGTAGGGTCAAGATATTGTAGTGCCTCAATGGTCTATAGGTTTTAGTCTCGAAGTTGAGAAGACTAACTTGTAGGGTCATGTATTGTAATTCAAGTTCTGAATTAGTGGATAAATCCTTCTATGTGAGGGGACTAGACATACCTGACACGTTGGTAGTGAATCAATATAAATCATGGTGTTTTTCCCTCTGCCCTGATACTTTATTTTATTGATGCCTCTGTTATGTTATATCTGTTCTAGTATCTCGAACCAGATTTTAGAAAATAAGGTTTTAAGAAGGCAAAATACAATTCAATCCCCCTTCTTGTGTTTTTGCACCTTAAGGGATGTCCATTACTTTCAATAAAACCCTTAACAAATGAATTTTTATTTCTCCTAAATAGATGATTACAAGGTAAGAACTTACAATGTGAGTCAAAATAAGATGCCTTCCCACCGAATTTCAATGTATATGCTTTACTATCTTCCATACAAATAAAACATGCTAATTTAATGTGTGCTCCTCATCTAGAAAACATTTGGTAGGCTTGGAAATCATTAATGGGCTACATCAAAGCTGCTCTCATAATAAAATTTTGTTTTTGAGAAATATCACATGTTAAAACACCATACCACAACTACTTTAAATCATCAATCAATGGTTGTAAGTAAATATCAATACCTGATGTGGGATTTGATGATCCCATTATTATAGCAGCTAACAACATATAAGGTTTAGACATGCACATATCTGGGGGAATATTGTAAAGGGTGACAATAATTGGCCAATAGGAATAAGGTGTATATGAAGCTTAAATATATGCACGTTGTATGAAGATGTGAACAAGGCACATGTCAGATGCAGTACACATGCCAACCATTATTTGAATTATTATAAGCACTTTTAATGGATTCGTGCCGGATGGTCATTTCCAAGTCAACCTTAAAAGAAAATGGTGTGATTGTGGAAAATTTCAGGCTATACATGTGCCTTTTTTACATTTCATAGCTGCATGTTCTTATGCTCATCAAAACTATTTAGTACATCTGTTTGAGGTTACAAAGTTGTTAATCTATTCCAAATCTATAAAGAAGAGTTTATACCTATACCCAATGAAGGATATTGGCCCCCATGTGAAGGTGAAACAATATATCACAATCATGAAATGCAGAGAATTACAAAAGGGCGTCCAAATAGTAACCGTATTAGAACTGAAATAGACGTTAGAGAAAAAAGTCAAGAAAATTAGACTTTGTCGGTTAACTGGTGATACTCAAATATTTTTCAAATGTTATGGGCAACTCTAGTCAATATATGTAATTTTTGTAAAATTTGTGTTATTTTTTATGAATGAATTATATAATTATATTTTTTCGTTAAGTTTAAAAAAAAATGGATGTATGAAGTTGCTTTTTCGAAAGGCGACTTCTATATTTAAAAAAAAAACTACTAAGTCACCATTAAAAAAGTGTACTTCCTTTAAGAAGTTTCTTTGCAAATGACGACTTTCTACTATGACACTGTTTGGTAATGCCAATAAGCTAGCTTGTAGCATATTAAACTAGCTGATAACCTTGTTGGATTAAAAGAGATGTGTTTGGTAAACAAACTTTTCTCACCGACTTATAACTTATTATGATGCACTATTTCAAATAGTGTTTGAGTTTAGAACTTTTTACATTTTCTTCCATTTATAACCTTATTATTATTATTTTTTATCTTTATGTAATATAAAATAACTACCCCATTCACTCACCTCTCTCTCACCCACTAGTTCACAACTTCGCGTATATCTTCACCTCAGTGAATAGTACTTAGTTTCTTTAATTCCTTGTCAAAATAACTCAAAAAAAAAATCATGTTGTTCATCTTAAAAGAAATTGATTAAGGTATGTATTGCCATATTTATTATTATTTCTTTATCTTCTAATTTATCATTGTGATAAAGTTAATTTCATTTTTTATACCAAATTTAAACAGTAAATAAAATGCATTTGTTTTTACCGTTTTATAATCCCTCTTAAACCCATATCTCTATACAATGTCACACCACCCTTTCAATTGTTGTCTCATTATTCAACTTGAAACATTAAAAGAAAATAAAAAAAATCTTCCATGGAGAAACTATTTTGAAAATTTTAAAAAATATATTTAATTTGTATATTTTTAGGCAATATTTTTAGGAAATTAAATTTTGAAGTGGATATCAAAAATAAAATTAATTAAGTTCATATTTATGCATAATTTGAGTATTTTAAAATGGTATGCAAGTGGTAAGTATGCAGTGCAAATGAATATGGTAAAGTCTGAGTATTTCTCTTCATAAAAATATGTAAGAGTATTCATGGCTACGAATAAATATGCATATTTGGTCACCTAAATTAACTCAATTCACATTTTGATCTAATTTATTTAAATTTGAGTCTAACTTGAACCAACTCATTTAAATTTAATTATGTTTGGTTTGAATAATAGATTTAACATTTCGAATAACATATTTGATATATATATATATATAAAATTTATTATTAATGTATAGTTAAAATTTATTATTGAATTTTATTTAAAAATTTATTATAATTTAATTGATTTAAATGTTGTGTTGTATTACAGTTGTATTTTAATTAATGAATAATATATTGTAATATATTTTTTATGATTTTTGAGATACGCATGTGTTTAAATTTAGACTTAAGGTTCAGTAGGCTTCTTGGCCTTAATTTACACATCAATTATATCTATATATACACGCCACACCTATAAATGATATGTATAGCTATCTGCCAAGGTTTTGAAAACTAGATCCGTCATTGAACGATGAAGATATCGGTTTAAGGTTTAATGATTCAATCGTGGTTAAACTATAATTGAATCGTTAATAGTTAAATAATATTTTAAATAAAACATATTAAAGAATAATAAATAAAAATAATACATACATACAAGCAAGGTAAAAAAAAACTTTAATATTGGTCATCTAGAATTGCATTTTTGTAGTTTTCAACTTACTCATGTGTTTTAATCATCTTTTCTACACTCTAGTTTTAATCTTTTATTTTTTTTACAACACTTTTTATCTTCTAGCTGCTGTATAAAATGGTCATTTTTCATAGAACCGGTTCAAGTGGTAAAGCCATCGGTTTTCACAGGTTCCATCGGTTTTAGACGGTTCTATTGGTTACTCAACGGTTCTTTGCCACAACGGTTATTATTGTAAAAAACCAAAGATCAATGAGTTTTGCAGCGGAGATTGATTGAATTCAAAACGGAGATTGTTTATCGTTATCTGTTTTCTAGTTTTGTTTCTTTTAATCTAAACATAATTGAATCTTGCTAAAATAAATACACACAATTGTAAACCCAGTTCAGAGATAAAACTCCTACGTCTGGGGGACTGGATCCGACTTCGAATTATTACTATATGAGATGAAATGATTACAATGTACAAAATGCTCTATTTTCTTTCAGTTTTCTGTGTTTGTGCAAAACTTAAAATTCACTCTCTTTTCTAGTTGCTATTCAACTACTTATATACAAGTTTGTTACAAAAAGTAATTACAACTTATTAATTGAAAACTAACAGCCCTAAGTTAGATTGGCTTGTAAGTAACCATCCTAAGTCTTCTTAATTGAGTACCACTTTCAACAATTCTCCACCTTGGTACCAAATGAGAAGCTTCAACCTGTGATTCTTCAAATCAGATCCTCTTAGTCCTTGATCTCAGTTTCTGGACTTGATCTGCAGCATATCCAAACAATGTTTGAATTTGCTAAGTGTGACAGGTTTTGTGAACATGTCAGCTGGATTGTCACTTGTGTGCACCTTTGCCACATTTATCTCACTCCTTTCAATGACTTCCCTTATGAAATGCAGTCTGATGTCTATATGCTTGGTTCTTTCATGATACATTTGATTTTTACTCAAATGAATGGAACTTTGGTTGTCAAAATTTATGCAAATCGACTCTTGTTTGACACCAAGTTCAATGATCAATCCTATCAACCAAATTCCTTCTTTCACAGCTTCAGCAAGAGCAACATATTCTGCTTCTGTTGATAATGCCACTATGTGTTGAAGATTAGCTTTCAAACTGACTATGTTGTTGAATACTGTGAACAAATACCCTGTGAGAGATCTTCTTCTATCTAAATCTCCAAAAAAAGTAGAGTCTACAAATTTCCTTGGACAAGTTTTGATGGCTCTGAACTTTTGCTGTATTCCAAACACAAGCTTTGAGTTCCTTTTAAGTACCTTAGAATCCATTTAACAACTTGCCAATGATTCATTCATGGATTTCCCATAAACCTGCTGGTGATACTTACGGAATGAGAAATGTCTGGTCTTGAGCAGACCATAGCATACATGATGCTTCCTATAGCACTTGCGTAAGGATTTCTGCTTCCAGATTTGTGTTTGGTGACATGGCTGAAGAAAGCTTGAAGTGAGCTGCTAGTGGAGAGCTAACTGCCTTTGTTCACTCATATTGAATCTATTTAGAACCTTCCCAATGTAGCTCTCTTGGGAAATTATCAGTTTTCCATGTTCTCTAATTATGATGATTTCCATTCCTAGTATCCTCTTGGCTAGCCCCAAATCCTTCATCTTGAATCTTTCTTCAGCTGGCCTTTCAACTTTCCTATTTCTTTCATACTTTTAGATGCTATTAGCATGTCATCCACATATAACAGTAAGTAAATGTATATGTCTTTTGATACTTGTTTATAATACACTTTGACTAAGCATGAATGAATCAAACCTTAAATACCATTGTCTTGGTGATTGCTTTAGCCTACAGAGTGACCACTTTAGTAGGTAGACCCAGTCTTCCTTCCCTTGAATCCTAAAGCCATCTGGTTGTTGCATTAAAATTATTTCATTCAGATCACCATAGAGAAATGTTGTTTTGACATCCATTTGCTCTAACTCCATGTCAAAGTGTGCTACCATGGCTAGAATTATTCTTATAGATGCATGCTTGACTACAGGAGAAAAAATTTCATTGTAGTCTACACCTTCCCTTTGAGTACATCCCTTTGCTACTAGCCTTGCTTTCAACCTGGGTGGTTCAACTCCTGGAATTCCCTCATTCCTCTTGAAAATCCACTTGTTGCCTACAATCCTGGAGTTGGCAGGCTTAGGTATGAGTTCCCAAGTGTTGTTCTTCTCCAGTGATTTCAGCTCCTCAGTCATAGCTACAATCCATTTGTCCTTGTCTTGAGATCTGACAGCTTCATTGTAGTTCATGGGATCTTCATGGTTGATTTCTTCAGCAGCATGTAATGCATAGCTGATCATATCTACATAATCGTATCTTTGAGTGGGTTTTAATGTCCTTCTTTCTCTGTCCCTGATGAGGTTATAATCATCTAATTCCTGTTCTGGAAACATATCATGTTCTACTGGGTTTGTATCAGTCTTGTCTTGCTATTCTGAAACGGAGAATGTTCTTGGTTGCTGCTGTTATGAAACGGAGAACGTTACGAGTTTCTGCTGTTCTGAAACGGAGAGCTTTCCAGGTTTCTGCTGATCTTTCTCCGTTTCTATAAATTGCTCCACCTCAAGATCAAACCTCCCCCCATCTCCAGTTTGATGTGTACTTTCATTTCCAGCCTTGATTAAGGACTTATATAGATCAGCTTCATGAAATTTAACATCTCTACTGATGATACATTTCCTACTTTTAGGACACCATATTCTATAACCTTTCACACCCCTTGGATATCCTACAAAATACCCTTTCTTTGCTCTAGGAACTAACTTCCCTTCATTTACATGGTAATATGCAGCACATCCAAATACCTTTAGATGATTGTACTTTGTTGCATGTCCAGTCCACATTTCTTGAGGGTTTTTTAGTTCAATTGCAGTTGAAGGACTCAGATTTATCAAATAACAAGCTGTATGGACAGCTTCACCCCAAAATTGTGCAGGCATTCATGCATTGGACATAATGCATCTCATTCTCTCAAGCAAGGTTCTATTCATCCTTTCAGCTAGTCCATTTTGCTGAGGTGTGTGCCTCACAGTCTTATGTCTGTTCACACCATGAGCTTTGCAAAAATTACTGAATTCCTCACTACAGAATTCAAGACCATTGTATGTCCTGAAGGTCTTAATCCTTCTATCAATTTTGTTTTCAACCGTAGATTTCCAATCTTTAAAGGTTTTGAATGCTTCATCCTTACTTTTTAACAAATAAATCCATACCTTCCTACTATAATCATCAAGAAATGTAATGACATACTTGTTACCTCCATGTGAAACAATATTTGCAGGGCCCCATAGATCACTGTGAACATATTCCATAATTTCTTTTAAGCAATGTTTCCCTATAGAGAACTTGACCTTATGCATCTTTCCATACACACAATGCTCACAAAATTCAAGATCACCAATCTTGTCCCCACCTAGCATGCCTTGTTTGTCCAGAATTTGCATTCCCCTTAGACTTACATGTCCCAACCTTTGATGCCACAAGCTAGCTTTGCTAGTTGTTTGAACTACCACTGCTGCCGTTCCTGTCACTGCTTGACCATTGAGAAGATAGATTTCATGATCTCTTTTTCCCTTCATGAATATCAATGATCCCTTTATGACTTTTAGAGTTTGCTTTGTATGAACAACCAACTTTTTCCAACATTCCTAGAGATATTAAGTTCCTTTTCACCTCTGGAACATGCCAATCTTCATAGCTCCATCTTTCAGCTTCAACTTGATTGAGCCAATCCCAACTACCTTGCAAACTGATTTGTTACCCATGATAACCTTGCCTCGATTAGTTTCTTTGTAGTCAATGAACCAATCTCTATTTGAAGTCATGTGAAATGAACACCATGAGTCAAGAACCCACTCATCCTTCATGATTTCAGTTGAATTTTCCATAAGAACTTATGTGCTTTCATATCCTTCAGAGGCTATTGAAGCATTTCCATAATCATCATCACTATTTGATCCTTTCTTTCGTTTCCAATTTGGGCATTCTTTCTTGAAATGTCCCTCTTTATTGCATATGAAACACCTCATTTTAGACTTGTCCTTTCTTTATTCTTGAATTTATTTTCTGTTTTTGATTCTTCTTCCCTAGTTTAGCCTTGACAAACAGCCCCTCACCACTACATTCTTCTTTCCCATCTGGCTTCCTCTTTAATTCTATTGATATTAGTGCAGCTTGTACTTCTTCTAATGACAAAGAATCTCTACCATAAAGAAGTGTATCACACAGATTTTCAAGAGAGCTTGGTAATGAATTTATCAACAATAGGGCCTGATCTTCATCATCCAATTTTACATCAATATTTTCAAGATTTAACACAATCTTATTAAACTCATCCATATGATCTTCAATTGACTTCCTAGGTTGCATCTTGAAAGTATATAACCTTTGTTTTAAGTATAAACGGTTCGCAAGTGATTTAGTCATGTATAATGATTCCAATTTAAGCCAAATACCTGTTGTTGAGGTTTCCTTTGACACTTCCCTGAGAACTTTGTCTCCAAGACTAAAGA
The DNA here is from genome assembly GCA_037974295.1 of Cicer cuneatum. Classification (NCBI taxonomy): domain Eukaryota; kingdom Viridiplantae; phylum Streptophyta; class Magnoliopsida; order Fabales; family Fabaceae; genus Cicer; species Cicer cuneatum. The sequence goes on along the minus strand of JBBPBO010001984.1, from coordinate 22,660,440 downwards.
TTAAAGCACTATGAGCCTTGTTCATGGTATCCTTATTTTCCTTGTCTGAAAACGTGGATGCCATGTCTTTCTCTCCTCCCAGTGCTTCTGCCAAACCTTGATGAACCAGCAACGCTTTCATCTTGAGACGCCATAACCGAAAAATCATTCTTTCCATCGAAATTCTCAAGTACATACTTTGTTGATGCCATCTTCCTAAATCGAAACCGAGCTCTTGATACCAGCTGTTGTAAAAAACCATAGATCAATGAGTTTCGCAGCGAAGATTGATTGAATAAAAAATGGAGATTGATCAGTTTTGAAAACAAAGATTGTTTATTGTTCTCTTTTTTCTGGTTTTGTTTCTTTTAATCTAAACAGAATTGAATCTTGCTAAAATGAATTCACACAATTGTTAACCCAGTTCAGAGATAAAACTCCTACGTCTGGAGGACTGGATCCGACTTCGAAATATCACTATATGAGATGAAATGATTACAATGTACAAAATTCTCTATTTTCTTTCAGTTTTCTGTGTTTGTGCAAAACTGAAAATTCACTCTCTTTTCTAGTTGCTGCCCAACTACTTATATACAAGTTTGTTACAAAAAGTAGTTACAACTTATTAACTGAAAACTAACAGCCCCAAGTTAGATTGGCTTGTAAGTAACCATCCTAAGTCTTCTTAATTGAGTACCACTTTCAACAGTTTTATAACTTCATTGAATCGGACTAGAGCACAGGCCGATCTGGTCTTATTTTCAGATCATTGCTATTAATTATAATGGGGAGTCATAGCAAAGTAAAAATAATGTTCACAAGAAATTAAACATATTGTGGCCACTTGTATGGTTACAAAAATACTTGGCTGAATAATGTTTATATTTTTGTTTGGATGACTCAACGAAAAAATGCTAATAAATAATCCTGTTTTTTATAGAGTTAATTGATATGCATTGTCACTGTAAAATATTTTAGATTTTGTATATCACAATCATTTATGACATAACTTTACAGTTAATTGAGATAAAAGTCAAATATATTTATAGATCTAACAATTGTGATTGATTGATACTATCTGATAGTATAGATTTTTTTAACACTTACAGTGTATATAAATTTAATTTTTTTTATAAGAAAATATTAATAATTTAAAATATAAGTTAATCCAGAATTCTATCTTATCTTGTCTCTCTAGATGAAGTTTCGATCATGAATATGAGATAGGTTAGAAGCAATAGTTTATTCAATAAACCTTACAAAAATAATTTAAAATATAAATTGAAATAAATTAAAATATACATATAAAAATAATTTATAATTAATAATTAATTTAAAAAATGTTTATGATTTTATACAAGTGTAGTTTTGTCTTTTTATATAATTTAATAAATTTGTATTTAGAATTATAAAAATATAAAAGTTAATTAAAATTTCAAAATAAATATAATTTGTTTACAAGGTATTCTTGCCATTTAAATATAATATATTTATTTACATTCTGACAAATAAAATATAATTATTTGGTTACTTAAGATTTTGTTTTTAAAATTTAAATTGTTTATTTAGTAGTGTCAATGGATAGTTTTAATATAAAATTCTTTAACTACTTATTTAATTTTTTTTGTTAATTTATAATATTTAAAATATAATCAGTTAATTTAAAAATAATAATAATTTGTAATTGTTCACAAAAAGTAATTTTGTTATTTAAATATAATATAATATAATATATATTATATTCACTACAAGAAAACTGACTTCTTGTGACATACAAAGTTTGTCATTAAAAGTCAAAAACTGTAGGTATAGGTCAATAATACTTTGAGTCACACTCAAATCCACCGTCAACTTTAAGGGGGCGTCTTGCTACACTTTGAGGAGTGTCAGTCCATGTTTTGAAGACTGTCAGAACAAATTTTTGATTTATACCTACCACAATGACTGTCACTAAAACCTAGATAAATATAAATAAAAAATTGATCTATTCCTACGATAGTGTCTGTCACTAAAAACTAGATATATATAAATAAAGAATTGATCTATTCCTACAGTATTGTCTGTCACTAAAACTTATTTATCATTATTTATTAAATTAAATTTATTTTATTTTATCTCCCTACTAATTGTAATTCTAAATTATTAATGTAAGAACAGAGTTGCACCTAAGAGGGGGGGGGGGTGAATTAGGTGTTGGAAAATTTTTTTGTTTTTAGAATTTTGGAGATTGTTTAAGTGACTGTTTTAAGTTTGTTTATTCTTGCTGTGTTAGTAAATGAAAATTGTAAATGACAGAAGGTAAAAAACACACATAAATTTATCCTGGTTCCCCTTATAACCAAGGGTACATCCAATCCTGTTGCACACCACAAGAGTTTTCCACTTTGTTCGAATATGTTACAAGTCTAACCCTAAGACTTAAGTTACAGATTCTTTAACACTTAACAGAAGATAGTACACCACTATTTCTTTTAACAAAACTTGAAGAATCTACACTAAATTCATCAAGTGATACAATGATTTTGTAATGAATTTTGTAAAGATGTTCTTGACTAAGAACAAGATTATAACACTAAGTATTTGATACTTAATCAATCACACTTCCAAGTACAACTGAGAACCTTTCTTAATGATATGAAAATGAAAAACATGTACTTGAAAATATGAAAATTAAGTTTTTGAAGTGTTTGATGTTTCAGAAAATTGATTCTAAAAAGTCAGTCGAAAGTTGTAACTTAAAAACTGAAGTTTTGAAGTATTTATATTCCAAGGTAACACTTCAGATCAATGACAATGATTCCTAAACTTTTTGATGAACTTGTGCAATGTTTCAAAACTGAAAAGTTGCATTGTTTCGAAGTTGTATTCGAATACAGTCTTAGTGTATTCGAATACACTTCTATAGCGTTCTGTTTGTATTTGAATTTTGAATGTTGTAGTCGAATACAATGTCTTGTAGTCGACTACAAGTACGGGATATTTGCCACTGACTTGAGTTGTATTCGATTACACAAAGCTGTAGTCGAATACAAATGTTTAAAATTAGTTACTGACTTGCAATCTGTATTCGACTACGATACTTCGTATTCGAATACAGATCTTCAGTTTTAGCTTCTGATTTATAGTCTGTATTCGACTATAATACTTCATATTCGAATACATATTTCAAGTTTTGTAAAAACTTTATTTTCAAACAATGTTTATGTTATTAAATATTTTCATAAAACATTTTAATGCATATGCTATCAGAAGGTTCTCATAATATTGTACTTAAACTGTATTTTGATTTAATATGAAATGCTTTTACCTAAATATAAATCTGAAAGATAAGTTGCTTAAAATCCTGTTTCTTTTTGATCAAGGATCTTTTTGTCTTCTTCAAAAATGTAGATCTTTAATTTTCATTCTCCCCTTTTTTGATGATGACAAAAATCTGATTTTAATTATCTGATTTTGGTGGAATATGTAAATGATCAACTTTATCGGACAGGTCACTAAGTTCTTGATCAAAGAATGTATGTTGGGTATTGATGGTGTCTTCAAGATCTTGGAATTTGTGGTTGAAGGAAGCAGTCATATTTTGCATTTGATTACTGAAAGATTCATTCAAATGTTGGAATTGATCTGTGACAAAGGATTGAATGAAATTAAGTTTGTCCATGATCATTCTGTTGGTGATGATGTCTTCAGTATGTGTTATGTTATCTGGTTCTGGTGCTACTGCTGTTGCTGCTTCTGGTGCATCTTCTGGTACTGCTTATGGTGCATCTGTAGGGCCTGTTGTTGGTTCTGCTTCTTCTGCATTCTCATCTTGGGCAGTAGATGAACTTTTTCCAAGATCACCCTTCTGGACATAACTTTGAAGTGATTCAATCCAAACGATTTTCATACTGGGCAAAACACTTAAGTCCAGCAGATTGTCTTTGGTGGTCTGGTACAGCACTTCGCCTGAGAAATCAACCTTAAAATGATCCAGAATTCTTGTGACTTCTCTTGCATAGGGTAATGCTATAGAATCTTTTGAAGCATATAGAACTGAACGAACAAAGTATGCCCAATTTAAATCAACACCTTCTATCATAAAAATCATAACTTGAAGTTCAAATTCAGAGATCTGTGAGTAGTTCCCTGCTTTTGGTATCAAAATATAACTTAAGAAATAATGTAGTAATCTGTTGTCAACAGTCAGATTACCAACACCATATCTTTGTCTAGCATATTCCGAACCAGATTGTGTGCGTTTTCTTTCCATAGCCTCTTTGTAAAAACGCCACAATGAAATATAAGCATCATATTTAGTAGTGTTTACCCATTTACATAGATGTCCTGGACACATCTTCTGACCTTCACAAGGTATGTGCAGAATTTCCCCAATAAGTTTAGTGTCTAAATTGATAACCTTTCCTTTAACTTTAGACACTAATCTATTTCCATCCTTTTCTAGGTTACAGAAGAAAACCCTAACTAGGTCAGGATAAATGGGACCATTGTATCCAATAAATTGTTCCAATTTTTGAGCCTTCAGCAACTCAGAAAATTTAAACTTAGAAAAGGAATCAAGCGTACCAATTTTGGGGGTTACCAGTTTTTTGTCAGGGAAGTGGGTTCTGAATCTGTCCAGTTCTTCTGGGGAATGAAGTAATCTGGATAGGTCAGCCATGTTGTCGTTTCTTCGTTTCTTTGAAGGACCCACAGAAGCAACCTTGGTTCTTGGTCCTCTTTTGCGTGCATCCATTTTTGAGAAGATGAGGTTTACGTTTTTTTTGGGAATTTAGGGTTTTGATTTTGATTTCACAGTAATCTCAGATGCAATGGATGATGAGGGGAAGGTTTAGATATGACTGCATGAAGGTTTAGGGATAGGTTTGGATGAAGATTTTGAAGAGAAAAAATCAGAGACTTTGATTGTAATCGGCTACCAATTTTTTTGTATTCGTAACCTAAAACTGTTAACAATCCCTTTTATATAAAAAAATTCAAAACTGTATTCGACTACAGACTTGGTGTATTCGAATACAGATTTTTTTGGAAGCGTGTATTCGACTACAACCTGTCTGTATTCGAATACGACAGTAAAGATTTTGTTTCAAAGTGAGATTTTTAAGAGTAAGCAGACCAAAAATATTTTAAACATGTAGAAAAACATACAAAAATTTCAAAGAATCATATATCAAGTAAAAGAAGATGGAAATTTTTTAGAATTAACAGTGATATGACTTACATATCTTTCAAACTTTTTTAGATATCATTCTCATTTAGAATGCCTAGTTCCCTTCGTATCTTGTAAAATGATTCTCTGGGCAGTGGCTTTGTAAATATATCTGCCAGTTGATTATGAGTGTCCACGAAGGTAACTTCAACATTTCCTTTGAGCACACGATCCCTCAAAAAATGATGACGTATGTTGATATGTTTGGTTCGAGAGTGCATGACTGGATTCTTAGTGATGTTGATGGCACTGGTATTGTCACATTTCAGAGGGATACACACCAGATCAAGTCCATAGTCACAGAGTTGTTGCTTAAGCCAGAGGATTTGCGCACAACAACTGCCTGCTGCTATGTATTCTGCCTCTGCAGTACTTAATGCCACACATGCTTGTTTCTTACAAGACCATGATACTAGTGCATTTCCCAGAATGTGACATGTGCCACTTACATCCTGCATAGTCAGAGTCTGAATAACCAATGAGATTGCATATGCTACCTTTTGGATACCATAGGCCAGCATTGGTTGTTCCTTGTAGATATTTCATTATCTTCTTTACTGCTATCAGATGTGATTCCTTTGGATCTGCCTGAAACCTTTCACATAAACATACACTAAACATAATATCTGGCCTACTGGCCGTTAGATATAAGAGAGACCCAATCATACCTCTATACTTGGATATATCAATTGATTTACCAGTTTCATCTCTATCAACATACATTCCAGATCCCATGGGAGTTGCACTTTCTTTGCTGCTGTCCATCTCAAATCTCTTTAGTAATTCTTTACAGTATTTTGACTGATGAATAAAGATGCCATTCTGAAGTTGCTTGATTTGAAGTCCTAGGAAATAATTTAATTTTCCCATCATGGACATTTCAAATTCTCCTTGCATCATTAATGAGAATTCTTCACATATTTCATTGTTAGTTGATCCAAATATGATCATCTACATAGACTTGAACAAGTAAAGTGTGATCTTTTGTTCTTTTAATGAATAAGGTTTTATCAACTTTACCTTTTTCAAATCCATGTTCACATACAAATTTACTCAATCTATCATACCATGCTCTTGGAGCTTGTTTCAAACCATAAAGTGCCTTCTTTAATTTGAAGACATGTGAAGGATTTTTGAAGTCTTCAAACCCAGGTGGCTGTTTGACGTAGACTTCCTCATTAATATATCCATTTAGGAACGCACTCTTGACATCCATTTGAAATAGTTAAAAATCCACGGAGCAAGCATAAGCAAGTAGTAGTCGGATTGCTTCTAATCTTGCTACTGGAGCAAATGTTTCATCAAAATGAATCCCTTCTTCTTGATTGTATCCTTGTGCGATCAATCTTGCCTTGTTTCAGATAACTATTCCATTTTCATCTAATTTGTTCTTAAACACCCATTTGGTACCAATGATGTGTTTATTTCCTTGATTTGGAACAAGTTCCCAAACTTTGTTTCTTTGAAACTGATTTAATTCTTCATTCGTGGCAAGTATCCATTGATCATCTTTGAGAGCTTCACCGATTTTGGAGGGTTCTATTTGAGAAACAAATGCCATGTTTAAACAAGCATATTTGAGATTCAGCCTTGTAGTGACTCCTTTGTTGATATCACCTATTATGTTGTCAATCGGGTGATCACGATGGGTTTTCCATTTTTGAGGAAGATCAGTGTGTTGATCTAGTTTTCTATGTTGATTTCATGTGTTTGAGTTGTTTGATCAACTTGATTTTCTGTACTTGTCTCATCATCATTATCATAAATAATTCTATCCTCTTTCGAGGGGTTAGTTTCATCAAAAGATACATGTATAGATTCTTCAACTATCAAAGTTCTTTTATTAAAAATTCTAAAAGCTTTACTAGATAAGGAATAACCAATAAAAATACCTTCATCGGCTTTCTCATCGAATTTGTCGAGATTGTCCTCACTATTATTTAACACAAAGCATTTGCATCCAAATATGTGAAAGTGAGAGATGTTCGGCTTTCTTCCTTTATAAAGTTCATATGGAGTTTTCTTCAGCATTGGTCGGATTATGACTCGGTTGGATACATAACAGGCTGTACTTATAGCATCTGCCCAGAAGTATTTTGGTAGACTTAAATCACTTAGCATTGTTCTTGCAAGTTCCACCAATGATCTATTCTTTCTCTCAACTACCCCATTTTGTTGAGGTTCTCTTGGTGCAGAAAAATTATGGAATATTCTATTTTCTTCACTGAAATCTACAAAAGATGCATTTTGAAATTCTCCTCCATGATCACTTCTAATTGATACAATTTTGGTTGCTTGTTCATTTTGGACTAGTTTGGCATATTTCTGAAAAGTTTTAAAAGCATCATTTTTATTTGCCAAAAATAAGGTCCATGTGAACCTTGAAAAATCATCAACTATTACTAGTCCATATGAATTTCCACCAAGGCTTTTAGTTCTTGATGGTCCAAACAAATCCATATGTATTAATTGAAGTGGTCTTGAAGTTGATATAATATTTTTGGGTTTAAAGGAAACTTTAGTTTGTTTACCTTTTTGACAAGTGTCACATAATTTATCCTTAATAAATTTCATTTTTGGTAAGCCTACGACAAGTTCATGCTTGACTAACTTATTTAAGTGATCCATATGGATATGTGCAAATCTTTTATGCCGTAGCCAAGCATCATTGTTGTCACTTACCATAAGGCATTTCATTTTTAAGGATAAATCATCAAGATTAATTGTAAAAATATTTTTGAAACGCTTACCAATAAACTGAGTTTCATTTGTTACCTCATTTTGGATAATGCAATCATTTTTGTTGAAAGTGATTTTGTAACCTTTGTCACAAAGTTGGCTTATGCTTATGAGATTGTGTTTTAACCCTTCAACATAGAGTACATCTTCAATTGAAGGAGATGGAGCCATTCCAACTTTTCCAATGCCCAAAATTTTTCCTTTGTTATTATCTCCATAGACCACATGACCTTTTGACTCAAGAGTTAGTGCTGAAGATTTTGTTGTCACCGGTCATATGCCTTGAACATCCACTATCCAAGTACCACATATTTGATGTACTTTGTGTGTCTTCCTACAAAATAGAATTTACATTTTGTTAGGTACCCAAAGTGCTTTGGGTCCTTTAAGGTTAGATCCTTTCTATACCCACGCATAATGTCCTTGTGGAATACCAATGTTCCTAACATGACAGACATTAGGTGTGTGACCATTAAGACCACAATAGAAACACTTTGGACTCTTTTTAGGAAAGTACGGTTTCTTTTGAATAATACTTTTCTTAAAACAAAGATGATTCTTTTGAACAGCTATTTCTTTCTCATCTTTAGATTGGTTACTTGCTTTTACAAAGATAGTTTTACCAATACTTGGTTTATCAAATTTTGAGTAACCAAGTCCTCTTTTGTCATTTGAATATCTTTGCATGCTAAGTATATTTTCCAATCCAAATTGTCCCTTTTCGTACCTTTCTATAACTCTATTCATTTGGACAATTTTAAAAGAAAGTGAATCACATTTAATGCATGTAGAAATCTATTTTTGTTTTTCAGAATTTTGTTCCATTGTGTCAATCTTTTTATTTAAAAATAAAATCTGTTTCTTTTGATTTGACACTACTTTGTACAGATTTTTACATTCATTAAGTAGTTCTTTAATGGCTTGTTGTGCATCATTTTTCAACACAAGAATCATTATTATCAAAACAAATAGTATTACTACTAACCTCTTCTTCATTATCAGAATGATGAGATGCCATCAAGGCAACATTAGCGCATTCGTCACTTTCTGAAGTTGATGAAGAACTTACTTCATTATCTTCCCACGCTATGTACGCCTTTTTGAATTCTTTTCTTTTAGTAGAATTCTTCTTGATGATGTTAGGACATTCTGCTTTCATATGTCCTGGTTTCCCACACTCAAAGCAAGTAAAATTCTGACTTGCAGTAGAAGCATCTTTCTTCTTGAAGTTTTTCTTTCTTGTAAATGTTTTATCGTTTTGAAGACATTTTCTGAATTTTTTGACAAGGAGGGTGATGTTTTTCTCTTCATCTGAATCTTCTTCATTTATTAATTCTTTTGATTCTATTCTTAATGCTATATTCTTTGTTTTCTTCTCTAATTTCTCATTCTTTTCCAGTCTTTCTAATCTATTTTGTGTTATTGTAACTTTCCAAAGAGTGCTGAGAGTGACATTTTTGACAAACTTTTCTTTTCAGAAATTGCTGTCACTTTTGGCTGCCATGCTCTGGTTAATGATCTTAGAACATTTAGGTTCAATTCATCATTAGTAAAGTTCTTGCCAAGTGCTATTAAGTGGTTTGTTAAGTGGGAAAAACGTTTCTGCATGTCCAAGATTGCTTCTCCTGGTTGCATTATTAAGATTTCGTATTCTTGAGATAAAGTGTTCAGTTTTGAACGTTTTACCTCAATTGTTCCTTCATGGGTTACTTCCAGAGTATCCCATATCCCTTTTGTTGTTTTGCAGTGGGATATGCGAAAGAATTCATCCATACCCAATGCTGATTCTAACATATTTTTTGCTTTCTTATCAGACAATACTTTTCTCTTTTCATCATCTGTCCATGAGGCTTTTATTTTTACTTCCTCTTTATTGTTGATAACTGTTGTTGGAACATATGTCATCTCCTCGAGCCTCAAGGTATGCTTGCATACGTATTTTCCAGAAATCATAATGTTCACCGACAAAGCAGGGTGGTTTGTTACTGCTCCCACCATCTCTAAAAACAGGTTGTGCGGAAGCCATGAATCTAGGAGCAAATTACCAAAAACCTGCTCTGATACCAATTGTAAGAACAGAGTTGCACCTAAGAGGGGGGGGGGTGAATTAGGTGTTGGACAATTTTTCTGTTTTTAGAATTTTGGAGATTGTTTAAGTGACTGTTTTAAGTTTGTTTATTCTTGCTGTGTTAGTAAATGAAAACTGTAAATGACAGAAGGTAAAAAACACAGAAATTTATCCTGGTTCCCCTTACAACCAAGGGTACATCCAGTCCTCTTGCACACCACAAGAGATTTTCCACTTTGTTCGAATATGTTACAAGTCTAACCCTAAGACTTAAGTTACAGATTCTTTAACACTTAACAGAAGATAGTACACCACTATTTCTTTTAACAAAACTTGAAGAATCTACACTAAATTCATCAAGTGATACAATGATTTTGTAATGAATTTTGTAAAGATGTTCTTGACTAAGAACAAGATTATAACACTAAGTATTTGATACTTAATCAATCACACTTCCAAGTACAACTGAGAACCTTTCTTAATGATATGAAAATGAAAAGCATGTACTTGAAAATATGAAAATTAAGTTTTTGAAGTGTTTGATGTTTCAGAAAATTGATTCTAAAAAGTCAGTCGAAAGTTGTTACCTAAAAACTGAAGTTTTGAAGTATTTATATTCCAAGGTAACACTTCAGATCAATGACAATGATTCCCAAACGTTTTGATGAACTTGTGCAATGTTTCAAAACTGAAAAGTTGCATTGTTTCGAAGTTGTATTCGAATACAGTCTTAGTGTATTCGAATACACTTCTATAGCGTTCTGTTTGTATTTGAATTTTGAATGTTGTAGTCGAATACAATGTCTTGTAGTCGACTACAAGTACGAGATATTTGCCACTGACTTGAGTTGTACTCGATTACACAAAGCTGTAGTCGAATACAAATGTTTAAAATTAGCTACTGACTTGCAATCTGTATTCGACTACGATACTTCGTATTCGAATACAGATCTTCAGTTTTAGCTTCTAATTTATAGTCTGTATTCGACTACGATACTTCGTATTCGAATACAGATTTCTAGTTTTGTAAAAACTTTATTTTCAAACAATGTTTATGTTATTAAATATTTTCATAAAACATTTTAATGCATATGCTAACCAATTGCATGCATCCTAAGGTCACCGACATTTTCTAATTGATACTCTACTAAATCAGTCAATAGAAGCACATCCTTGCTCTATAGCTTCATATCAATAGTTGCATTCCTTAAATATCCTTTAAAAAACCAATTTCAATTACCAATGCTGAAAAAGAGTAACTTAAAACAAAACTATGACAACAATGTTAATCATCAAACCTCCAATTAGCATAGAAGAATTCCTGACTAGCTAAATTATTCCGAATCAAAGCTAAAACAAAATATAATGCTTTAATTCTTTCTTCTATGGAATCGGATTTTACCATAATCATCAGTCTTGGGAGTACACCAAGTTCCAAGACCTAGAACAGTTGAAATTAGGCAGCATTACTATATTGTTTAGCTTCAATCAATGCTGAAGTGCTTTTCTTAGAAAACAACCGCTAAGATTTATATCAGGAAAGAGAGCAGAGGAGGAATCAAATGAAACAAATTACAGAATTTACTATAAGACAGTATGCATCAAAGTAAAACAATTAAATTCCGGAAAGAAAAAAAAGCTTTAAATGAAAAGAATATGAGAAATTATGGTATTTTAGTGATCCATAAGGTTGAACATTTTAAAATTAAAACGAATAACAAAAATCGATTAATGCATAGCTTCAATTAAATTTGAGTCACAACATTCTGCAAACAAGAATTAAGTAAGAAAAAGATATCAAATTAAAAAGGGTAACATAAAAAAAGTTACAAGATAGAAGTATAATGGTTGATATCATACTGTTGGACCAACAATTAAAGATGTGCCTGAGTCAATAATGGCAGCACAACCACCTTGACATAGCCCTATAAATAGATTCAACATTTATATCAGAAGTTTATTATATGTGGAAATGGTAGAAGCAAACAACCAAGAGTACAAAATTCAATGAAAATTAAACTAGCAATATGTTACTTCCTGATCTCATATAAATTTGAGCAATTTTAATCTTTAGTACATAAGGCGGTTAGGGTTCTGTCATCAAAATAGTCTTCCAAATCGGGAACTCTGATGCCTATTTGAAAAAAATGTATATGGAATCTAAATATTATTTCATTGATTCTTATCACAATAATATGCAATATATAGACTAATGCATTGACATTCTAATAAATGCTGTCCTGGCACAATCTGAGACCTGTCCTAGAAACAAAAATCTAGGAAAACTAAATCTGTACAAAATAAAACAGAAACCAATTAAGGGTTGTTTGCACAATACAACAAAGGAGTAGCTTGATTTGTTTTATATTCGACTTCTATTACAGAATTTGTGCATGTTAGTCAACTGATTGCTTATGTTTGCCATTTTGCACAGGTTTATGGATTCTCATAGGCAGTGCTAATAATTCTTTTTAAGGTGCAAAATTGCATAATGTGGTCTTTATTTTACACGTGTATGTTGCTAATTTTGTATCTTGACCCGAGACTATCTTGTATTCTTGCACAATAGGTATTCACCTTCAGCCAGAAGATATCAGTCAATTTCCAGCTTGTGCTGCGCTTTGTACAAGGACTCTCCCTCTTGGTGGCACTGGCTGGTTTGGCTGTAGCAGTAATATTAACCGACCTATCGATACAAGATATATTTGCTTCTATTTTAGCATTCATTCCTACTGGATGGGGAATTTTATCGATGTGTTCTCTTTTCCTCTGATGCAATGCATTTATTAGTTATTTGATATTTCCGCTGTTGGATTGGATGCTTGTGATATCAGTTGTCTAAAGTTGAAATCTTGCAGTGCTATAGATTGATTCTTTGTTTATCAAATTTATATTGCTTTTATTTACTAGTTAGCAATGAATGCTAAAGTTATATGATTCCTTAATTACTCCATTCGTGTCACTCACAATAACTATCCTATAAGATAATTTCAAACAAATTAAGATAAAATGAAATACCTCATCGAAAAGAACGCAATAAGCATTCAAATCATGGTATAAAGGGCGACTCTCAGAAGTACAATAATGCAAAGCTTGTGCAATATAAAGAGCCACTCTTAAGCGCATGGTCCATTCAATGCTCTGATTTTCCCCTAAAATTAAATTCATAGATTCATTGAGCAGCAGCAAATTAAGTAATTAAATTTAAATTAGGAAATAGAAAGAGAAAAGATATATACAGTGGAAGAGATGTTTGGCGAGGGTATCATTAGGCATGAATTCAGCAACGAGTAACCTCTCATTACCATCACAGCAATAACCGATTAAATTAGCAAGCCTAGGATGACGCAATTAACCAACACCAGAAGCTTCTTCAACGAATTGTTTCGGATCCGGCCAAGCAGCTTTGCTGAACTTCACAAATTAACTTGGCATACAACTACACAAGATTAAATTAACAGCACACAGAATATTGAATCGTTGTTAGGAAAAAAAACAGTGCTTTGGTTTAAAATCAAAGAAAATAATGTAAAGTAAGTGAAAGTGGTAGAACATGCCAATAAATTTATCATCATACCTGCAAATATGCTGACAGTAGTGAGATTTGAAATAGCCATTGTATGATAAATTAGGTATTCGGTCAAGAAATGACCAAACGCATAGACGAATGACAATAAAGTAGCCAGGTAAAGAGGCTTATTATCAAGGTTGAATGCACAGATATAGCAGAGGGTGTAGGTCAACAGTGTCCAAATTCCAAATGTGCGTCCATGAACTTCACTCACTGCAACAAATGATAATCTCTTATCAGTTCCCATAATTCTGCAATGCATTTTTGAATAATGTTTGAAATTACACTGAAGAATGCTCAAAGAAATGCAGCAAAACAACTTTGCTAAGCCATTGTGATGTGAGGTACTATCAATGCCATATCTTGTAGTGGTTGAAAAGGAAAAATGCTAATTTTTTATTTTACTCTATTATCGATGGTTGGATTTTGATACTGCTTTATTTTACACTACTATCCATTACATTACTTATAACAAAAACTCAAATCAACCAAACCATAAAAGGTGAGTGCTCATTTTGTTTTTAATTAATTTAGTCCTCGCTTATATTGCACAAGCATTTGCTGCTTGCAGCATAAGATATAAAAGGATTCAAATTCCAAATTTCCAATTACTTTCACTACATACATACATTGGACTTAAATTTCCAGATAATTGTATACATTTTCAATTTCAACAGATGTGATGTTCAGATCTGATTCATGTTCAACTTAGACTTGGATTCCCAGTAGTTAGGAAATCTCACACTCAACATGTCAGGAGCCAGTGGATTAAGATCAAACAGTCTCTATTACAAGTTCGATAAATATGTAGCTATTCTAAAAGTCAGCAAATCTATATCAACAGACAAAATTGTCAACTCCAATAAACATAGAGCCCAGAAAGTATTTAATGTATCAAAAACTCTTAAATCTCTACACCTGAAATACCTGAGAGCATGAAAACAGTCAAAACATAACTTGCTGAATTAGTGTGTCTTGCACAATAACTTTATATGAAATGACGATAGGCATCCATAAATCACATATTCACGCCAATAGAGCCTACTGGATCCTTCCGTTATTGATCCAACAGATACCCCTAATATAGTAACATGGAACCGTAGTAAAAAGAACCAAGTGCTACTTGTTCATGAAAGCAAATCCGTTTTAATGAAAAAAGGTACTCCTAAACAAACTATAAACAAATAAATTCGATCAAATAAGTAATTTTTTTTCATGAAACCTATGTTTCAGGGCAAAGAGAAAACAAATCATTCATACGGAAACAGAACATGCATCACTTGCGATAAAACTGTTTCAGTTCCGCCCGTGTTCCGATCATTAAAACAATAAAACTAAAGGCGAAATTAGAAAGGCATACAATTATAACAAAGTCTACGATGAGTTGAAAACCATATAATCACTATCGTACTAAACTCCAAATCAGATGCAAGAAAAAGTCACGAACGAAACACGATTAATTTCATTTCCACCATGCAATATACCTAATTGACTAAAAGCAGTGCATGATGCAACAAAATAACATGAATAAAAAAGAGAATTGAATTGAAAGCCAAGTAATCAAACAAAAATTGAATTGAAAGGGGAAAATTGAGATCGGAACCTTGATCACCATAGCAGAGTCCATAGCTACGAAAACGAAAGCAATGAAGAAGTTACACGCGAGGAAGAGAAGTGAAAATAACTTCAATTAGGTTTGCGGTGGTTTAGCGGTGGCGGGAGGCGCTGGCCTCTTAGGTTGATAGGATGGAGGTTGAACGTAGTTAGCGATGGGCTTGTGGGGATTGGAGAAGGATTTGCCATAGTTGAGATATCGCTGAGATTGCTCCTTCAATGCCATCTGAAGGAGTTTGTCTTCGTCGCTGTCACTCGCCATTTGTTGAACTCTTCTCTGCTTCGCCTGTGAATGGGAATTGAAGAGAGAAGAGGCGTCGTGGTTTCTTTGATTTTAGACCTGAGTCACTGTGTCTGATTTTTTATTTTTTTTCCTCCAAAGAGGAAGAAAGAAAGAATGTTCAAAGGAGTACGAGGAGAAATAAGGGAAATGGGTTTATTGAAATATCAGATAAATGGGAAGAAAGAGAAAATCATTTGCAAATGAAAAAGGGATACCATTTTTGTGCATTTAATTTTTTTACAAAAGAGTAAAATATTTTAAAAACAGTGACACTCTATCTGTCACTAAAAGTAGCTTTATTGATAGATAAAAAACATCACAAAATCTGAGTGTCACAATAGATACTTTTTTTTTTATAGTGATTATATTATGATGAGATGTGTATCAAATAAATAATAAAATAAAAATATTATTACATTGATTATCATGTGTGTATCAAACACATAATATAATAATATTTATGTACCACTATTTTATCTTTATATCCTATGATATCACTTTCTATCCTAGGCATCAAATATCTCTTGCATTTAACTCCTCCGTGTTCCTAGCCAAAGTACGCAAAGACACCACCACGTACGTATTGCCTTCTAACTATAAACAAACACGCCTTGTGAATTTCACTTTAATTTGTGTGTAAACTCAACAATCCACTTTGATATTTCCCCACATGGCACTACTCAAAGACATGGGGCCCACATCACATTTTATTGATCCTTAATTTCCAACCATACCACTATCGGAGTGTTTGCCATACATTTTTAGAAGAACAATATTTGAAGTCTCGAGAGTGTGCATTAATTCAAAGGGCCCATCCAAGTTGGATAATGTCATTTATTTTGCTTTGCTTTCTTAATCCCATGACAAAATTGGTTTTTTTGTGTGTGGATGGTTGCGTCCATAATCCACGTGAAATTATTGGGGGTGGGTAGTTTGATAATCACGTTTGGTGAAAGAAACGTGATTTGGAATATGACGTTATATTAATATATTTGATAATTTTAGAACGAAATTATTTCTGCATCAAAATTATTACTTTGTTATGACTTATGACAAATACATTTTAATTAAATTTTATTATTGTGCAAAATTTAAATAGAAATTTCAAACACATTTAATCATGTATTGCTAAAATTAACTTTTTACATTATAAGCGTTATTAAATATTACACAGACAAATCTTATATCACTTTTTGAATAAACACTATAATTTTTTAATGTTTATAATGTTTACAGCATAGGATTTATATTATAAACGGTATTAAAAGTTATATTTATATTTTTCATAGTACTCTTTGTGTAATCGCTACTAAAACTAATCTGCTCTAACTCTGTAATTTTTTGATATTTATAGCGCTTATATTATAAGGTCTATTAAAAATTACACTTATATTTTTCATAACACTCTTTGTGTAAACGCTTTTAATATTAACGCGTGTTAGCCCTTTTTTTTCTCTTTGCGCTAACTAAAGCCTTATTCTTTCGATTAAACCTTGTTTTTTTTTTCAAAACATTGAAACCAACCATCTCAATCAAAAACCCAATGAAGAAGCTGTTTCAACCCAAACTCGATCGCCTCCACCGTTCACATTCAAACTTGATCGCAACATTCAAAGTCGATCACCTCTGTCAACCTAATTGCATTTGTCATCCTCTTCACCTCCGTCATCATCACTCGTTCGTGTTGATGGACAACTCACTACTGTGAGTTCATGTTGCTTGACAATATAAGTTTCAAGTTTCTTTCCATTTGTTTAATCCTATGTTTGTTCATGTTGCAGGACAATATCAGATTTCTTTCACATGTCTTATGCTTTAATGCTATTATTATTATTATTGGGTTTAAGCCAAAAAGTGATGTCTTCCATTGACGAATTTCGTTAAAAATTAAACGTAGCACATTATTTTCTGTCGCATAGTTCATCTACATCGTCGTGGTGTTTCCTTGTGGCGACCTTCATTGACATTGTCATGCAGGTTCTTCTCATTCGAGAGTTCTCTTCGACAAGGTATTTTAAAATCCCTTGCTTTCAATATCTTGTAATTATTTCAACCAACAGTTGCATTGTCATTATATATTTAACTAAAAACAGTAGTACATAATGTAAGTAAGTGAGGGAGTGATTCAAACACGTTGTCGTGGGAGAGATGGATATTTTGAGGCAAGGCCGATGGGAGTAGGAGTTGGATTTCGTCAACAGGGGCAATGACGAATGGGGTTGATTGCAGAGCTGTAGGGTATTAAATTAGATAACATGTTGTCCTAATACTCTTGGGAATGAAAACCAATTTATGATAGAAAAATTTAAGAAAAATTTAGATATGATTTTTGTATGAATGATACTCCCTTGACTTTTGTATGAAAAATTTATATATGATTTTATTTTTAAGTTTCACGGCTACGATTATTTTGATTTTCCTTTTTTCTTTGCTAAAGTTTCACGACTTGGGTTAGATGAAAATATTTTTTTTTGAAGTTTAATGGCTATGATTATTTTAATATTACAAGGAACTATTTTTAATATCTAACTATAATAAGACCACATAACTATGGATCGAAGATGGGTGTCTGTTAATTGACTATCATAAGAATATGAAGATGAAGCGGAAGAGTTTGTTAGGTTTGATGTTGCTCATGCAGATGAACATCGTTTATGGAAAAGATGTTAGTGCGAATGAGTTGTACGATAATTTGGTATGCTCTGGAATTGATCAAAGTTATACATGGTGGAAAATGCATGGGGAAGTAGAAACTAAGTCTGCTTATTCAAGGAGCAGTGTAAGAAATACATCAAATGATTTCAACACAGATTCAAATGAGTGTAATTGAGTTGATGAAATTGTAAATGGAATTGGAGAATATCTTCGTGATTGTCCTGAAATCTTTGAGCGGCTAGTAACTGATGCAGAGAAACCGTTGTATGTACTAAATTCACAAGATTGTCTACCATCTTGAAATTGTATAACCTAAAAGCAATCAATGGATATAAGAGTTTTACAGACTTACTTACATTGTTAAAATATATTTTGCCTAAAGATAATCTGCTTCTTAGTCGAACTTATGAAGTCAAAAAAATTTTATGTTCTATAAGCATGTGTTATGAGAGGATACATGCTTGTCCTAATGACTGTGTATTGTTTCGTAATGAATGTGCATCATCAAATATGTGCCCCAAAGGTAGTGCGCCATGATATAAGAAGAAAGCAACAACTCTAGCCAAAGTTTTATGGTACTTTCCAATAATACCAAGATTTAGGCGCTTGTATCGTATTGTGTAAGATGTAAAACACTTAAGATCACATGCAGATGAAAGGATTATTGATGGAATGCATCGATATCATGTAGAGTCTCCTTAATGGGTGAAAATTTATAATGATTACCCTGATTTTGGCCAAGAACAAAGAAACCTACGTCTTGCATTGTCTACTAATGGAATAAACTCGCATGGTATCCAAAGTATTTCTCACAGTACTTGGCCTATGATTATGTTGATTTATAACCTACCTCCCTAGTTATGTATGAAGCGTAAGTTTATGATGTTTTCTATGCTAATTTTTAGGCCATATCAATCGAGAAATGATATAGACATATACTTGGCTCCATTAGTTAACGATTTAAAGTTTATGTGGGAGACATGTGTAGAGGTATATAATGTGTATAGAAAAGAATTCTTCAAGTTGAGAGCAATGGTATTCCTAACGATTAATGATTTTTCCTACTTATGGTAATCTATCAGGCTATAGTATCAAAGGAAAATGTGCATGCCCCATATGTGAAGATAGTACAAATTGGATGCGGTTGGAGCATTGTAAGAAAAATATTTTCTTGGACATCGTAGATTCTTAAACCCTAAGCATCATTATCGAAAGTGGAGGAAAGCATTTAATTGTAAATTTGAAGAAGAAAGAGCTCATTTGTTGTTGACGGGTGATCAATTATATGAAAAGGTAAAGCTATTGGGCAATAAATTTGGAAAGCCTTTTGTTGGGAAACTTGTCACAAGTGACTGGAAAAAAATATCAATTTTATTTGAATTGTCATATTGGTTGTATGTAAGACATTTCCTTGATTTGATGCATATTGAAAAAAAAGTTTGTGATAGTGTCATTAGAATGTTACTCTATGTGCCCTGAAAGTCTAAGGATGACATCAATGCAAGGTTAGACTCGGTAAGTATGTGATTAAGAAATGAATTGGGGCCGGTAAAGAAAGAGAAACATAGATTTCTACCTCTAGCAACTTATACTCTATCAATAAAAGAAAAAAAAATTATTTTTTTGTAATTTTCTTAACGAAGTTAAAGTTCCAGAAAGGTACTCTTCAAACATGGAAGTTTGGTATCAATGAAAGATCTCAAGTTAAATTGTTTAAATTCTCACAATTGTCATGTCTGAATGGAGAATTTTCTACCAATTGGTATACGTTCCATTTTTCCTGAAAAGGTGCAATGGACCATAACTAAACTATGTTTCTTCTTTAAACCTATTTGTAGCAAAGTTATTGACCCTATGAAGTTGTCGACACTGCAGAAGGAAATTTTTGTCACTTTATGTGAGCTTGAGATGCATTTTCCACCCTTTTTTTTTAAAATAACGATCCATCTTACAATTCATCTTGTCAAAGAAACACAATATTGTGGACCAGCTATATGAGGTTGGTGTACCCAATTGAGCATTACATGAAGATATTAAAAGGGTACTTGAAGAATCATTGTCAACTAGAGGATTGTATTGTTGAAGGATATATAGTTGAAAAAGCTGTTGAGTTTTGTATTGACTACCTCTCCAATGTTGAATCCATAAGGCTTCCAAAGTCATGTCACCAAAGAAGAAGAATAGGGGAAGGGATTGGTCGAAATGATGTAGCGACCATGTCAAACATCAAATGTGAGTAGGCATATTTGTATGTTCTACACAACGTCGTTGAGGTTGAGCCATATGTTGAAATGCACAAGAAAAATTTAAAGGTTTGAACCCTAATAGGAATAACAATTGGATAACCAGAGAACACAATTAAACATTTACATCTTGGTTAAAAGATCACATTTTTAAGAATTAGCTAAAAATCCTAAGTCAATTTCAAAAAGATTGAGATGGCTAGCAGCTGGTCCACGTGTACATGTTCTTTCTTCTTATGGTTATGTAATTAATAAATACACATTTTATATAAGAGAACATTATCATCAAAGTACTATGAAGAATAGCAGCGTGACGCTCGTAGCTCAATCTGTGCATGTCTCAAGTTCCAAAGGTAGAAATCCCTCGGTTATCAATATGTCATATTATGGGGTCTTTAAACATATATGGGAGTTGGATTACACATCATTTATAGTACCTGTGTTTTGGTTGAAAGTTAGTTGACAACAACAATGGCATTCAAATTGATAAGTGTGAGTTTAAGATGGTGGACCTTAATAAAGTAGGGTACAAAGAATAACCTTTTATTTTAGCATCACAAGCTCAACAAGTGTTCTATGTCACTGATCCTGCTGATGAAAAGTGGTCAATTGTACTTCTAACTAACAAAATAATGATCACTACAAGCAAGAACGTGAAGAGATATATAATGAGGATGGTCCTTTCTCTAATATATCACAATCGCTTGATATTGATCCAACTATAGATGACATTCTATATATGAGAAATGACCACAATGAAAGGATTTTGATCAATCCATCATTTTGTATCAATAAAAAACATAAAAGTAATAATCCAATAAGGACGATAAAATGCATTAAATGGCTTCTCCTCATATTTAAAAAAGTGTTATAATTTATCATTTTCATTCTAATTTTTATTCCCATTGATATTGATTCTCATTATTATTCTTATTGTTTCAGTTGAATGGCTTTTCCTCATGATGATGATTGCACTTTTAATAGTAGGGAAACGTTCCTACAAATGGTGTGACTATGATGAAGAATTGTATTAGGGCGAAAAGCAAAGGAGTGAAATACGAGGTAAGTTATATTCTTTCTTTGATGCCTGCATTTCTCCTTTAAATTGAAAAGGCATTTATCATTGTAATTACTCTTTCATTTTTTAAATTTGCATGGAATGAAAGGGGTCAACCAATTGGGTCTAACGAAAGCGGTTTTGTAAATTTCATTAGAATCACCGTTCGTCGAATATTTTCAATTACTAGCAATAATCGGAGAGTGAAAGACCCAATTTTGGATGTTTATAAAGCCAAAATTTGGAAGGAAATACAAGTAAGATACTAACCGAAGCTACTTTATGTTAATTTATTGGCCTCAACACAAACTTGTAAAAATTGTAGGTGATGAAAATTGTAGGTGATGAATATCCATTGAAATATACACACTTAATAACTGAAGAGGATTAGAGTGACTTCATATCTCAAAATATGACTGATACCCATCAGGTATTATTATAAATTTTAAAATTATATAGTAATTTATACATGTTGTATAAACTTATTTGAACTTAACGCTTTGAAGTTGAGAATTTATTAAGCTTAGGATTTGGGGTATCTCAAAAAGACTATTTTTAACGTAAAATACACCTCAATCAAGAGGGAGCGAACAATGAACTAAAATCGTTGAAGGTTAGAATTATGATGCTTGAAGACGAAATGGCAGAGAAGTAATAACCTGACTCAGGCTTCCTTAGTGTTAGTGATTCTTGCAAGGTTGCATTTCCCACCATTCCCAATGTAATTGCTTTCTTTGTTAACTACAACATTTTAATTATTTATTTTGGTTAATAATTATATTAATGTTTATATTCATTCCTTAATGGTTTATGGTGTCTTCTCTTGTAGTGTGTATTTATCATCTCCAAATAAATTTATCGTTAGTGGTGGGAAAGTATATAACACTCCTAGATATAGTGCACCATAAAAAATTGCCATCTTGATATGTCAAAGTTATAATCAATGTTGTTGTTGAGCAAGATGCTCCGTTGCCTATTCCTATTGAAAGTGGGGGTATATATGTGGTTAGAGAGGCAATAGATACAGTTGTGGCATAACTACAAAATCTAGTTGAAATTCTTGCGGAAATTCAAAAGGTATAATTCTTATTACCGATCCCAATTCCTAGTTATTATGAATTGTTATTTTACTATTTAATGACTAATGATAATAATTTAACTATTTAGATCCCAACAAAACATAGATAGATGGATAAAAGTAAATATGTGAAATTCAAACAGTTAGACAAGAATGTCCAACAAAGCACAAAGTCTGTTGCATCACCAAAATTGGATCATGGAAAATAAAAAATTCAAGACTTCCCCCTTATGGTTGATGGTTCAAATCTTTCTCCAAATTTAATGATCGTTAAGTTATATACTGAAACACATATGGGGCCTACAGATTTCATAATGGTAACAATGGAGAGTGATATATTTGGTGAAGAATTTACAAAGAATATTGATGTTGGTATTATAAAAGAAATTTTTTTCCGTGAGTGTTTAGGTGCCTCTACTATCACTGTGTATGTTAGGTACCTCAAACAACCATAAGTAGCCGACATGTTATCTACTTTGATCAACAAATTCTTTTTATTAGTAATCTAAATTTTTTTTTACTTTAAGGTATTTATATGAAAATTTCATTTGCGCATGTGGATTAAGAAATAAGTTATGCTTCTTATCCACACATTTAACGTCTGCAATCTCTGAGGAAGATAGAGAACAAGAAATATCCCACATATTCATGAAAATCCAGGAGAAGGATAACTTGGTACTTGCACCTTACAATATAAGGTGAAGTGTCTTTTAAAAATGTTATTCACAATGAAAATATATTGCAAAATAAATTTTAGATAAATCTGCAATATTTAAACATTGAGTGTAGGTTAAGACATTGGGTCTTGACTGTCACAAATATCTTGGATGAGATAATATACTACTTGGATTCGTTGAGTGGTGAGCCCCAAAATCATCATAACATGGTTTCTATGTTCAACACGTGAGTATTTATGTTTTTATTTAGACTTTTCTTAGTGTTTATGTCTACAAATTTATAATTAATACTCATTTGTGTTAGAACCAAATTGGTTTGAAGAACTATGACCCTTACTTGTTTTGATGATAGCAAAATTATTTTGTGGTAACAATTTAAAATACTAGTGTTTTGTTTAAGTGTGTAGTTCCTAGATCACGTAATTGTTAAATGACTTCACGCTACATCCTCTGATGTTTGGATAAAGTTAACGGAACATCAAGACTTTGCTCTGATAATTGTATTCTAAGTATGATGAACATGCTTTGAAATACGCATCTGGTGATTCTGTTAATATAAGCAATGCTTTGATTATTTGGCCTCTAATAAGTGTGACAAATAAGTGATTGTTTGCCTCTAAAAATCATATCAAACATCTAATCGTCGGATTCTTAGGGAAAATCAATGCTCTTATAAAAAGTCAACACTCGGGATAATCAATGCTCTGAAGAAGACAAATATGTTTCCCTTCTGCCCAACATCTTGAATATGTTATTTTTCTGAAAATCTTTGTGACATACTCTGATCATGATATCCTCTTCTATTTTTGTCTCCGTATCAGGACACGTATAATCAATTACAAGGATAAATTTGGACAGGCTATAATGGTGAATCAATCTCTAAAGATTTTATACAAAACTTCATGATACATGTTGATTTCTTGCAATCAGGACAACGACTAGAAACCCTAAAGTTTCTCTATAAAAGGACGAGCAACACTCATTGATCTATATATCGATTATACTACATTAAGCATGGTACAATTGTTTTTGCACTCTTGCTCTTAATCCTTTTATTTTGTCTATGTGTTGAGAAATATTTTCTGAGAGTACAACTTCGAAAACACACTCTTGTGAGAGTTATTCAAAAACCCTTATACATATTTTGTTTCTAACCTAGCTTAGTAGTGGCTGCATCCCTCAATAGCTTGAGTGTTCTATGCTAAAAGTTTGAGAACACTTGAACATTGTCAGGTTGACTAGTAGGTGCTCAGTGGAAGTGTGATTCAGTTGATGAACTAGTAGACTAAACCCTTGAGTTATAAGGGACTAGACATAGCTACCGTGTTCGTGGTGAACCAGGATAAATTGGCTTGTGTTGTTATGTGTTTATTGTTTTATCTACTCTGTTTTCTTCACTCTATTTAAATCTTATAAAAAATGGTTTTAAAATAAAACATAATTCAAACCCCCTATTTTCTTGTGTTTCTCGCTC
The DNA here is from genome assembly GCA_037974295.1 of Cicer cuneatum. NCBI lineage: Eukaryota > Viridiplantae > Streptophyta > Magnoliopsida > Fabales > Fabaceae > Cicer > Cicer cuneatum. The sequence continues at coordinate 22,635,793 of JBBPBO010001984.1, read as the reverse complement.
TTCAATTGGTATCAAAGTTGAGCATTTAACTGTGTTTGAGTAAAGATCTGTGTTATTATCACTATGTTTGGTGATGGGGAAATATTTCATTACTGGAAGGACATGCTTAGAAGTTTCTACATCTCACATGATCCTGAACTTTCAGACATAATTGAAGATGGCTACGAGGCCACAAAAGACGCTGCTAGTGTTGAAATCCAGAAATGATCTCAACATTGATCAAAAGAAACAATAAAAGATGCATCACATATCAAGAACCTTCATGATGAATGCTATCACTTATAATGAGTTCGAAAAATCTAGCAACAAAGACACAAAAAAGAGTATCTTTGATGCTCTGGTTCTCAACTATGAAGGAAATAAGCAAGTACAAGAAGGTAAGACAATTTTACTTGTTAGGAAGCATGAACTTCTCCAAATGGAAGAAGATGAAGACGTTGAGAAAATGTTTTGTAGATTTCAAACTCTAGTATCTGGATTGAAAGTTCTCCGAAAGAGTTACACTACCTCAGAAGTGTCTGGATTGAAAAAAGATCCTCATAAGTCTTCTTAGCAAATAAAGACCAAAGGTAACAACAATTCAAAAGGCTAAGGACCTAAACAAACTGCCTCTGGAAGAAATGATGAGTTATCTCAGATCCCATGATATTGAACTGGTTGAAGATGAGCCTAAGATGAAGTCCAAGTTCGTGGTTATCAAATCCCAACGAAAGAAAGCGAACTCTAAAGCCTTTCAAGCAACGAAAGACTTAGAGGAAACCAAATCAGATGATCAAAGTGTAGACTCAGATGATGAAGAGTTGTCCTTTTGCTCAAAGAAAATCCAACGCATGTGGAACTACAGGAATAAATCTTTTCATAAAAGTGATTTTAGAGAATCCCAAAATAGCAGAGAAAGAGGTGAAAAACATATAAACAAAGAATTATCTGCTATGAATGCAAAAGACCATGACATTTTACATTAGAGTGTCCAAAACTTGAGAAGGGAAATTCTCAAAGAAAAGACATCAAGGCAAAGAAGAAATGTCTAATGGCTACTTGGGATGCTTTTAATGAATCTGTTGAGACAAAACCCAAACTTAAACAATTTTGATGATAAAAAAAGATTAAGAATTATAATTATGATTCTAAAGCATGTTTTTTTTATCTAATAAGTGTGCTTGAGTGTATTAATAAAGATAGGTACCAAGAAACTTAAACAAGATCATTTGAGAGAAATAATATCAAATCTGAAGATCCAAGAACATTCTAGATAGCATTCTGGATGTCACCAGAGGATGACACCAGAAGATATCACCAGAGGATACCCCCAGAGGATACCTCCAGAGGATACTAGAAGATATCACTAGAGGATACCCGCATAGGATACCAAAAGATATCACCAGAGGATACCTCCAAAGGATATCACCAGAGGATCCCTCTACAAATTTAAAAGCCAAGAATATGCATCACTAAGATCAAGACTCATTTGCCACACAAAGGAAGAACCAAGTCTGCTCTTGAACATCAGAAGCAGAATGAAGAACATTCTTGCTTTTTGGCCTGCTCTCACCTAATCACTGACAAAGGACAACCAATCTGTTCCCAACGGGCAAATAAGTTGTCATAAGCACTTTTTGAGTCTATAAAAGAGAACTCAAGATGAAGGCAATAATCAAAACTCATGAAAGCAGTTATCTCATCATTTATAATCAGTTTCAACAACTTCCACCTTTTAACACACATTTTCTCAAGTTCTGTCAAGCACTTAGAAACTGCATCATCCAATTACTATTGTGCTCTAAGATCACTCTGAGTTCCAAAGATCAGAATCAAACACTCAAACACGAGTTGAGGATATTTAGATTCTATCAAACACTTTATCATTCCATTGTAATCTCAAGATAAAGTGAGTAAAAACTAGTCTTGAGAAGTTGTGAAAATCCTTCTATGTTATAGAGAAGGTAGTGTGATTAATCCTTTGTAAAGATTGAAGGATAGATCAGTGAAAAACTCCTTTCTGGATTAAGAGGTATTGGTTGTAACAGATCAAGATAGATCTGCAGAATGTTTGTCTAAAAGTCAAGAGAGTTCTTGCCTTGGAGCACTTAGTTGAAAATCTCACAGTTCTGAGGACTGGACGTAGCCCAAGTTGGGTGAACCAGGATATATCTGTGTGTTACATTCCTTCCTTTATATATTTACTTTCAAGTCTTTAAATATCAAGTTTAATAGATTAACTAAAACTGTCATTTTCAACTAACCAATAACGTTCTCCGTTTCTGGATCAGAACCAAGAACGTTCTCTGTTTTTATGATTTACAACCAAGATCAATCTTGAGTTAATTTTTTTCAGAAATTTTTAAAAGGTTAATTTACAATTCAAACTCCCTTTCTTGTAAATTGCTACTTCATAATCATCTAATGAAGGTGAAGAGAATGAAAACATGACTCTGATGGCAGATACACACTCTGAGTTTGAATCTGAAAATGAATTTGTTGAATAAGAAATTTAGGTACTATCTAACCAATCTCTTAATGACCTTATATTTATGTTAAATGAGTTTCTAATAAAAGAATCACAATGTTTCTTCAAAACTTATAAATCTTAAAAATGCTCATGGCATCTTAACAAATAAATACATTTCTCTTGAAAAAGATTTTGACAAACTAAAATGAGAAAATCTAACTATGGAAAAAATATGTTTCAATAACCATAGAGGATATAGTTTGTAATTATTTTAATTATGAAAAGGTCTTTCAAGATTTACTTGCAAACGACAAAGACAGAAGCAAACAAGTGTCTATAAGCTATGGTGTAAGCAGAAATAATAAACATGGTCTTGATTTTGAAGAACCAAAGGAAACTCCTGAAGTTTAGTTACTTGATAGTGCTTGCTTATATTGCTTAAAGTAAGATCACAATAAGAGAATTTGTCCTATGCAAAAAACATGGAAAGACAATACACCTTTCAGAACTAACAAACCAGGCCTAACCAAATTTGGGTACCTAAGATTAAAATAATCTATCTTATAGATATATTGACAGTGGATGCTCATGACACATGACTGGTGAAAAGTCTATGTTCAAAAACTTGATCCTCAAAATCAGAGGATTCATAGGATTTGGAGGAAATCAGAAGGGTAAGATGTTTAGGCATGGTGCAGTAGGTAATGATTCTCTTCCCTATATTAAAATTTTTTTACTTTTAAAAGGACTAATGCATAACCAATTGAGGATAAGTCAATTATGCGACAATGGTTATGATGTTGTCTTCAATCGAAAGTCATGTAAGGCAATAAGTCAAACAGATAGATCCATTATATTTTATGGTCAAAGGAAAATAATATTTACAAAATAAACTTATCTGGTTTAGAAAAACATGAAGTAAAGTTTCATATGTATCTGAATGAAGAAAAATTGATTTAGCACAAAAGATTAGGACATGCCAATTTGAGGTTAATTTGAAAGTTGAAAAGACTTTATCTAGTCAGATGCTTGCCAAATCTAAAATACGAATCATATGTTCTTTGTGAGGCATGTTAGAAAGGGAAAAAATAAAATCATCATTTTCTTAAAAAAAAAAGTTATTTTCACTTCTAGACTGCTTGAATTTTTACATCTTGTTGATGATTATTCCAGATGGACATGGGTAAAATTCCTTACACACAAGGATGAGACCCATAAAGTTTTCACTACCTTCTACAAACAAGTTCCAAATGAAAAAGAATTTTATATTGCAGCAATTCGTAGTGATCATGAGGGTGAATTTGAAAATACGCCTTTTGAAAAATTTTGTAAGACAATGGAATTTTACATAAAATTTCCTCTCCTATAACACCTCAACAAATGATGTTCTAGAAAGAAAAAAAAATAGATCTCTTCAAGAAATGGCATGTACCATGATTCACAGAATGAATGTTGTCAAAGACTTTTGGGTAGAAGCAGTGAACACTGCTTGTTATAATCATAATAGAATCTATATTAGACCTATTTTTAATAAGACTCCTTATGAATTGTGGGAATGAATAACACCCAACATTTGATACATTCATCAATTTGGTTGCATATGCTATTTTTTGAATACCAAAGAGAATCTTGGAAAATTTGATTGAAGATCTCAATTGTGCACCTTTTTCGGATACTCTGAAAGGTCTAAATCCTATAGAGTATACAAAAAAGAAACATTGATTTTTGAGAAATCAATTCATGTTAAGTTTGAGGACTTAATGCTTGACCATAAAAATTCAAAGCTAGATTTAGATTTTGCGGATTTATAGATGTCAGAGGAACCAAAAATATCAGAGGGAACAACAAAACCAACCTCCAATGAATCAGAAGATGTGTCGGGCAATTTAAGGACATGTAAAAATGAACCTCCCACAAGTCATGATCATCTATAATCATAACCTAGATAAAAATACAAATTTTCACATCCAGAGTCTCTGATCATAGGAAATGTCAATGATTCTCTGAAGACTTGATCTACATCTAAAGAAACATCTATATTTTGACTTGTATCCAAAATTGAGCCTACAACTATAGATGAAGCTCTATCAAATGATGGATGGATAATGGCTATGCAAAAAGAGTTGAAATAATTCAAAAGAAATGAATTACGAAATCTTGTAACCAGCCTAAGGAAAAGAAGTCAATTGGAACCAAATGAGTTTTCATAAACAAATTGAAAGAGAAAGGTGAAGTGATCGATAAAAGGCTAAACTTGGAGCTCAAGGATATAGTCAACAGGAAGACATTGATTACATTGAAAAATTTTCCCTTGGGGCAAGGTTAAAGGAAATCAAAATTTTACTTTCATTTGCAATATTTAATAAAATTATTTTATATCAAATGGTTGTGAAAAGTGTTTTCTTAAATGGATACATAAATGAAGAAATGTATGTCAAACAACCTTTTGGCTTTGAAGATAACGAATTTCAAGACTATGTTTTCTGTAAGACCCTTAAATTTAAAATTTAAAATTATGGAATTAATATTAAGTGTATTTTGGGGATATCGTAAAATATTTAATATAGGTATGTTTTGAGTAAATATATATATATATATATATATAAATATTTATTTTGGAAGATGAATTAAGATTATTGGATGAGGAGTAAATTAATTTAATTACGACTAATTAAATTAACAGACAGTTAATTAAGGGATTATCGGCTAATTGCGACGAGACTGGTTAAGTGCTGAGGATCAAAAAGGTGTCGGGTGAGGTGGCACCCACACAAGCCTATATATAGGAGTGAGAAGGATGGGTAAAATCAGAACACCATTCCTCCTCCCTTACTGCCCTTACTGCATGTAACAGTGCTCACTTTCTTCCTTTCCTTCCCATTCTGAAAGCTGTTTCACGTTAGACAAAAAAAAGGAGAGTTCCTCAAAAATGACATTAATTGGAAATCCAAGCACCAAACCAGAAAACCCCCAGTACAAAAGTTGTTCCCCTCATCATTCCGGAGCTGGAGAACCCATTTTCGTAGCAGCAAACGCAAGCGGGAGTTTCGCCGATTTTTAACGCGTAAACGGGAACGAAAACAGAAACGTGAGTAGTAGCAGAAACGCAACAAGGGTAAGGGCACCTTCCACTTTCTAGTTGCATTAGGGCTGTAAATGCATAACTGACATGGCATTACTGATGTTTTCATCATTTTTTAAAGAAAAACTGTTTTTGCAATGACATTTTGAAAAATGAAGAAAATGCATTCTGTTGATGTGTAATGATTCTGTGATGGTTGCTGTTTGGTTGAATACAGTAATGTTTTTTTGTTTGTGTGTGGGAAAGCTGAAAAATGTCTTGCATGTTATTTTGAAGATGATCAAAATGCATATTTTTAAAACTGTTTTGAATGTTGTTATAAAATGCAAAAATGCATTTTGTTGGTGTTTTGCTGCTATGTGATGGTTGCTGTTTGGCTGAATGTATTAATGTTGTTCTGCTTGTGTGAGAAAGCTGAAAATGCTTTGCATGTTGTGATTGGTTGTGTAAGAATGCTGGAAATACCTTGCATGTTGTTTTGAGAAATGATCAACAATGTAAATGGTTAAAAATGTCTTTTGTTCTCGTGTTGGTGATTCTGTTTCTGTTATGGTGAAATAGTCTGGTGTTGATGATAATCTGTGATGCTGATGATTTCAAAATAAAAGGGTTTAAAATGATGAAAGTGTTTTCTTCTGAAAAATCTGTATTGATGAAAAATGCCTGAGTTTTGTGGTTCAAAAGAGTGATGGAACTGTTTTGGGGTTGTGCTGGTTTTTCAAAGGAAAAAGTTTGAAAATGTGTTGTAGTTTCAGGAAAAGTTCACTGAATTCGAAGGTGTATTCGAATACAACATGAGTGTATTCGAATACAACCTGCCAAGCTTCTGACTTAGCATCTGTATTCGACTACGACAGTCTCGTATTCGAATACAGGATGCCGACTGTCACAATTTTTGCTTCTGTATTCGAATACAAGGGAGCTGTATTCGAATACATATTCGAGTTTTTCCAGAAACTTATGTTTTAGCTTCTGTATTCGAATACAAGGAAGCTGTATTCGAATACAGATTCGTGTCTTCCAGAAAAACAAGTTTTATACACTATCAGGTGAACTTTAAAGTGTTGGGAAACATTTGAAAAGGTTTGAAATGATTTAAAATGGAGTTTTGAAATAGTCTTAAAGAGGAGATGATGAGATTCTGGAAACCTTCAATGATTTTGGAGAAAATGCTGAATATTCACTGTTTTTGTCTTCTTTATTCGACTACATGTATGCTGTATTCGAATACAGGATGTTGAAATCGCAGTTTCAGCTTCTGTATTCGAATACAAGGGACCTGTATTCGAATACAGATTCGTGTTTTTCAGAAAATCAAAGTTTTAAACATTGTTTTATAAACCCTAAGTGTTGGGGAATATTGGGAAGGTTTGTGATGAATTAAAATGGAAATTTTGTGATAGTTTGAAGTGGTAATGATGAAGCTTTTGAGACTTCTACTGAAGTTGGGAAAATACTGATTTTTACACTTTGACAGCCTCTGTATTCGAATACAAGAAGGTTGTATTCGAATACAGAGTGTTGATTCTGCACTGATTTGGCTTCTGTATTCGAATACAAAGAAGCTGTATTCGAATACAGATTCGTATTTTTCCAGAAATCTCAATTTTAAACATTGTTTTATGAATTTTAAGAGTAAGGGAAAACAAAGGAAAGACTTATGATAATTAAGAATGGAATTTTGAGATAATGTAAAGTGATAATGATTGCTTGAATGTTTAATCATTGATGTGTTGATGATGAAATTAATTGTGTTGAGAGGTTTTGGGAAAATGATGGAAAGGTTGAATTTTCCTGATAATGCATACTGTTTCAGTGAAGAGAAAACACTACATATTCATGCATTGCATAGTCAAGTGGTACCCGCGAGGGCCACAGAGTAATGCGTAAATGTGTTGATCTGTTGAGCGATTACACGAGTGCTGGTCTGTTGAGCGACTGCACTGGTACTGGTCTATTGAGCGACTGTACCCTGAAATGCGCAAAAACGTGCTGATTTGTTGAGTGATTGCACGAGTGCTGGCTGTTGAGCGACTGCACTGGTACGGATCTGTTGAGCGATTGTACCTGAGTATATGTCAAACGTGCTGGTCTGTTGAGCGACTGCACTGTTGCTGATCTGTTGAGCGATTGCACCCTGGTCTTGAGGGCCGTTAAAGTCAAACATATTCAAATTGTGTTGGTCTGTTGAGCGACTGCACCTTACTAATTCCAAGAAATTGTATACATGAGCATATACATATTGCATCGGGGGATTGACCGGTGGGTCACGATTTGGTTATATGATAATGATTGGAAAGTGATGTGTGTAAGTACGTGGTAAAATCTGAATTTTCTAACGAATGTTTGTGATTGCTGAGATGGTAGTTGTACTTACAATATGTTTTCCATATTAATTGGTTTCTGTTTGAAAAAGCTTATGTCATGAAATTTCAAATGAGCATCCTTAATTTTCATTATTGTCATATGTTATACCATGGGTGTATTTGTTCTGTGATATAAATGCTATGTGTTTATTTGTTAATTTCGGTGATTGAAGGGCTACGTACACGGGGAGATTGAAGAGGACCTGTAGGACCAATGGAGTAGTACACTACGTGGAGCACAGCTATGCGAGGATTGACTTTCCTGTACCTTCCCGTTTGGTATTGGAGGCGCACGGAATTTTTGATGATGCGGAGGAGCCAGCTAGAGGGGTTGAGACGGAGGCCACCGTAAGAGTGGTGACTCCTAACCCGGTGATTGGAGGGGATGTACGTGATTCTGAGGCAGAAGAGAAGAAAAAAGAGCCGAAGCCAGTGACAGCTGATATTCTGGGTCCATCTAGGATATCCGATTATTGTTATGAGATTCCGACACCGTCGAAGCGACCTAGATTGTGCATTGATCTGACTTCGGAGGAGACTGATCCCTCTCTGTATGATGAGGAGGAGGAGGTTACATCGAGGCGAGCGGCAGAGTCGGATGAGACTTGTTTGGGATGCGGAGGAAATCCGTGCTACTGTAGCTTTAGTGCATGATCGGTTAGATTTGATGTATAGGATTTTGAGCTGGAAAATGTAATTTGTTTTATTTTGGAAATTATTGTACTACTTTTCCGCTAAACTATTCCGCACTCTGATATTTTCTTTTGGGATGATATTACAGTGATCTTTTGAAATGTATTAATGTTTATTATTAATTTCCAAAGATAAGTACTTAGTGATATTTATGATGAAAATAATTAATTACGTTAATCGATTAAATTACGACGTATCATTTTATGAAATGAATTAGTGAAAACTTTATTTTAATTCTTTTTGAATTAAATCTGGAAAATCATTTTAATTATTGATTTAAAAAAAAAAAAACACTCGCGCTGTGTTTTAAACTCGGGGTGTTACATTTTCAAATTAACGAAATCTCTAAATGGTCTGAAGCACGCTCTAAGAGCTTGATATGATTGACTAAGTAACTTTTTATTAAATATTGATTTTGAAATAGGCCAGCTTGACACTACTTTATTTAGAAAATCATCTAAGAATGACCTTCTCATTGTCCAACTATATGTTGATGATATCATTTTTGGTTCTACTAACCGCAAGGTCTGCCAAGAATTTTCTAAGTTAATGCATAATGAATTTGAGATAAGTATCATGAGAGAACTAAATTTTTTTTCTTGGAATCTAAATTCATGAAAGCTCATATGCTGTACTCATTCATGAAACCAAATATACAAGAGAATTTCTTAAGATATTTAAAATGGATTAATGTAAGCATATGTCTACACCTATGCATCCAATATGCTTTCTTTGTAAAGATGAATCAGGTAAAAAGGTAGATGAAAAGGTTTACAGAGGGATGATTAGGTATTATCTTTACTTAATTCACTTTAGACCTGATATTTTGTTTAGTGTGTGTATGGGGTCATATTTTAGTGTAACGCTAAAGAATTCCACATAACAGTTGTTAAGAGGATCTTTAGATATCTAAAAGGTACTACTTATCTTGGTTTGTGTTATAATCTATCCTCTGAGTACATGTGTGTAGGTTTTTGTGTTGCTGACTATACTGAAGACAAGCTATAAAGGAAAAACACTAATGGAAACTGTACATTCCTTGGTGAGAATCTAATCTCCTGGAAAAGTAAAATACAAGGGACTATTGCTCTATCTACTACAGAAGTAGAATATATTTTAGCAGCCGTTTGTAGCAGTTAGCTGTTGTTGATGGTAACATTCTACAAATCCATGATAATACTTTAGCTATATTTTAACCAAAAACCCTATTTTACACTCAAGGGAAAAAATATAGAGATTAAACATCATTTTTTTAAGGGATTATGTCGAGAAGGGTATTTTAGACATTAAATTTGTAGAAACTGATAATTAGTGGACTGAAATTTTCACATAACCCCTTGCGGGAGACTAATTCAATTTTATAAAGAAAAATCTCAATATTCTATTTTTAAAGAAATGATGATGAAGTCTCTGTATTTTCGCCTCTAGTAAAACAGAGTAAATGGTTAAAAACATATGCTCTGCCTCTTTTGAAATTGAATTTGTTTGTACCTCCGGTCAATCAAAATTCAATTAATATTAGAGTGTTGTTTACGCGTGTTTACATGTGCACATTAGTTATGTTTTTAGAAGCTCAAATGTTTTTATAAAACCACTCACGATAACTCACAACTGTCACGTATTTTTTAGAACCAAATTGGTTTGAATTACTTTCACTTATTTTGATGATAACAAAATCCATTTGTGGAAACAATTTAATGCACTAACGTTCTGATAAGTGTACAGTTCCTAAATGAAGTGACTTACGTAGAATCTTATGTGGTATCCTCTTATGTTGGACTATGATATAGGAACACCTGTATTTTTTCTCTCTGAAATGCGCAACTGGTGACTCCGATAATACATGTTCTGCTATGTTTCGTCTGCTTCTGATAAATGCAACCAGTATCCAATCATCTGTCTTTGATAAATGCAACAAGCATTCGATCGTCAGATTCTGAGTTATGATGTATGCACTGAAAAAAGTCAACATTATGAAGAAGACAAAGCTTTTGTGCATCCTCTGTTGAACATCCTGAATCTCCTACTTGTTTGATTGTCTATGAGACATGCTATGATAATTGTATCTTCTGCTTCCCTATCTTCATAATCAATTACAAGGATTCATTTTGGAAAGTTTTCTATGGACAATCAATCTCAAAAGATTTGATACGAAACTTTATGATTTATGTTGATTTCTTGCAATCAGGACAATGGCCAGAAACCCTAAAATATCTCTATAAAACGAAGTGCATTCCTCACTTGAAAGACATATGAAGCGCACATCTATAAGCATATACAGCCTTCTCTGTACTATTTCTCTTAATCATTTATTTTATCGAAGTGTTAACATAAGTTTATGAGAGTACAACATCATAAACACTATCCTTTGAGAACTTTTTCATAAAACCTAAACCTAATCTCTTGTAACCTAGCCGAGTAGTGGTTGCCTTTATCAATAGCTTGAATGTACTAAGCTAGAAGGCTTAGAAGACTTGAACACAATCAGTTTTAGTAATATGTGTTCAGGGAATGTGAAAGTTTCTACTGAACTAGTGGATTAAATCCTTTAGGTTGTAGGGACTGAACGTAGTCACTATGTTGGGGGTGAACCAGGATAAATCATGTATGTTTTTATGTTTTGCTTTTGTTCATCTACTCTGTTTTCCTTATTGTTGCTAAGTCACATTAAAATTATTTTAAAAAGAAATGCAATCCAAACCCACCATTTATTGTGTTTCCTATTTTACAATTGATATCAGAGCTCGATCTCAAAGCTAAGTACTTAATCTTGTTTGAGTAAAGATCTATAATTATGACTAACTGTGGTGATGAAGTTACAAGTGGCAACATTAACAAGCCTTTCGTGGTTGATGAAGAAAGATTTAAGTACTGGAAAGGCAGACTCAGAAGATTCTACATCTCTTACGATCCTGAACTCTAGGACATAGTTGAAGATGGTTGTGAGGCTCCAAAAGATGTTGCAGATGTTAAAATATCCAGAAAGAATTTAGACACTAAAGAAAAGAAACAATACAAAGTGCATCATAAAGCCAAAACCATCATGATAAATGCTATCACCTTCAAAGAGTTTGGAAAATGCAGCAACAAAGAAACAACAAAGAGTATCTTTGATGCTCTAGTTCTCAACTACGAAGGAAATAAGCAAGTAAAGGAAGCCAAATCAAATATACTCGTCAGAAAGTATGATCTCTTTTAGATTGAAGATAATGAAGACATTGAGACAATGTTCTTTAGATACCAAACTCTGGTTTATGTATTGAATGTTCTCCAAAAAAGCTACACTACATCTGACCACATCAAGAAGATCCTTAGAAGTCTTCCCAGCAAGTGTAGACTAAAGGTAACAACTATTCAAGAGGCTAAGGATCTAAACAAACTGCCTTTGGAAGAGCTAACTGTTGGAACCAAGTTGGTTTTACATTAGAGTTTTGATGTTACAAAAGTATTTTATGAGAACAATCTATTAGACTTCAAAGAGTATGAAAGAAGATATGGTCATGATTTGTAGAAGATTTGAAGAAGATTTGACCAAAATTTGAAGAAGATTTGATCAAGATTTATATACAACAAATTACGAACAGAATAAATTTGAAGAATTTACAATCTCAATCTAAACAAAAAAGGAACATAATAAATTTGAAGAATTTACAAATGCAATCTAAACAAAATATAATTCAAAATTAAACAAGCAAAAATTGAAGCCCAAATTTAAACTATAAATAGATACTCAAGGCTGAAGAAGAAAACCATCGAAAAGCAGAAAAGAGTAGTCTTAGAGTTCAAAGAGAGAAATACTCATTTCAAGTTAGAAATATTTTTTTAGTGTTCTTTTCTTAGAGTATGAGAGTGATTATTATTATTAGCTTTTCAGAAGCAACTACTTCAGTTTGAATCTCTTGTATCCAACCCGATAGTGGTTTAGTTCCTTCTTCAATCTAAGATTGTCAGGTTGTTAGGAGAAGACATGGCTTGTAGGGTCAAGGTAGTGTTGTTCCTCAAAAGTTTGGGGTTGTCAGGCTGTTTAGGAAAACTGGCTTGGAGGGCAGGTGCTTTGTAATTCAAGGTATTTGAATTAATGGATTAAAACCTTCTAAATTAAGTGACTGGATGTAGCCAAATTAATTATGCTTTCATTGCTTGCTGCCTCTGAATTCGATTGCTTCTAATCCAAGTACGTAACCAAAAACCAAAATAGTTTTTAATTTATTTATAAATTATCAAAAAGTTATCAACTTTGGCAAACACAATTCAACCCCCTTCTCGTATTTGCACCATCAATTGGTATCAGAGCTTGGTCTCAAGGCTGAGCACTTTACAATGTTTAAGAAAAGATCTAAGTATGTCTCGATTCAGCGAAGAAGCTGCCGGAGGAAACATCAACAGACCACCTCTATTTGATGGAGAACATTTTGAGTATTGGAAAGACAGGCTGAGAAGTTTCTATATTTCATAAGATCCTGAACTTTGGGACTTGGTGGAAGATGGTTATATTGCTCCGAAGAATACTGATGGTATTGAAATTCCAAGAAAGGAGATGAATGATGATTAGAAAAAGATGTACAAGATGCATGATAAGTCTAGAACATTCATGATAAATGCAATCACCTTCAAGGAGTTTGACAAGTGCACCAACAAAGAGACAACAAATAGTATTTATGATAGTTTGGTTCTGACCTATGAAGTAAGCAAGCAAGTTCAAGAAGCAAAGGCCAACCTTCTAGTAAAAAAGTAAGAGTTGTTCAAGATGGAAGAAGATAAAGACATTGAAACAATGTTTTCTAGATTCTAGACCCTGGTCTCAGGATTAAAGGTACTTGAGAAGAGTTATACTACTGCTTATCATGTGAAGAAAATCCTTAGGAGTCTGACAAGCAAGTGGAGACCTAAGATCACTGCCATTCAGAGAGCAAAGGATCTGAATACTCTAAAGCCGGAAGAATTAATTAGCTCTCTCAAATCACATGAAATTGAGCTTGAAGAAAATGAGCCCAAGAAGAAGAACAAGACTCTAGCCTTGGAATCCAAGCAGAAGAAGGTTCTAAAAGCAACATCAGAGTTAGAAGGTTGTGATTCAGATGATCAGAATCTGAACTTAGAGGAAAAGGAGATTGCTTTCATATATAGAAATATTCAAAAGATGTGGCACAACAGAAAGAAGAAATTTCCCCAAATATATTCCAAGCAATCCAACAGAGGAAATGATGATAATTATGACAAGAAAAGGATAATCTGCTGTGGATGCAATGAACCTGGACATATCAAGTCAAAATGTTCAAATATGGAGAAAGGGAAACACCAGAGGAAAGATTCCAGACCCTCTGATGATGAACAAGCAGATTTAGCTATGATGGCTCATACCAACTCTGCCTCTGGATCCAACACAGATTCTGACTCTGGAAGTGAATCAACATATGAAGAAATTGAGGTATTTTCTTAATTTACTCGATCTAATTTTACTACTGCTATAAATGATTTTTTAAATAATAATCACAAATTGTCTTTAAAACTGAAAACACTTAGGAAAGAAAATAAAAATCTAATTGAAAAAGTTAATGTTTTAAAGAATCAAAGTGCAGAATTTAAAACAGAAAATGCAACTCTGAAAACTGATATTACTGAACTTAAAACAGAAAATACAACTCTTAAAATGGATATGTTAAATTAGTTTCTCAACAAAAATCATATGGTTTCTTCAAAAATTAACTCTCCTAGAAAAGCTAATGACATCTTAACAAGCAAATGAAGTTTCCTTGAAAAGGAGTTTGCAAACCTAAAAAGGTAAATCTATCTCTGAAAGAAAATGTTTGAAAAACTTCATAGGATAAAGGGTACAATCTTGTTAAGTATTAAATATCCTTTCAAGAATTTCTTGCAAACGACATAGATTGAAGCATACAAACCTCAATGGTGTTAGCAAAAACCATAAACTTGGCACTAGTTTTGAAGAACCAAACGAAAATCGTAGGTTTGCCCTATCAGATTTTGCTTGGATCTACTGCCTAAAGAAATCTCACAATAAAAGAACTTGTCATATGCAGAAAACATGGAAAGACAAGACACCTTTAAGAACTAACAAACGAAGACCCAACCAAATTTAGGTAGCTAAGAATAAAATATCTATTTTGCATATATCCTAAGCAACAAAGTTAAAACACCAGTCATGGTACCTGAACAGTTGGTGTTCACGACACATGACTAGAGAAAGGTCTTTGTTCAAAAGCATGACCCTCAAGATCGAAGGATTTGGAGGAAATCAGAAGAGTAAGATGATTTGGCATGGTACAATAAGTAATGAGTCTCTTCCCCTTATTAAAAATGTTTTACTTGTAAAAGGAGTAATGCATAACCAACTTAGCATGAGTCAATTAAAAAGTGACAATGGTTATGATGTTGACGCCAATCAAAAGTCGTGTAAGGAAATAAGTCAAACAGATGGATATATGCTATTTGTTGGTCAAAGGATAAAATATTTACAAAATAAACCTATATGATTTAGAAAAACAAGAAGTAACGTGTCTTATGTACAAAATAAACTTATCTGATTTGGAAAAAGATCTGGCTTGGCACAAAAGATTAGGACATGCAAATTTGAGGTTAATCACAAAATTTAAAAGACTTGATTTAGTTAGAGGTTTGCCAAATCTTAAGTACGAATCATATGTTCTTTGTGAGGCATGTCAGGTAGGGAAATAAACCAAATCTTATTTCTCTTCTAAAAACATTGTTTCCGCTTCTTGACCACTTGAACTTTTACATCTTGATTTGTTTGGCCATGTAAAGTATGGACTCGTTATTGTTGATGACTATTCAAGATGGACATGGGTAAAGTTTCTAAAACAATGAGTCACATAAGGTTTTCACTACCTTATGCAAACAGGTGCAGATTGAAAAAGATTTTTGCATATCGACGATTCGTAGTGATCATGGGGGTAAATTTGAAAACAATGTTGTCAAGAGAATTGAATTTTTTCGTAACTTTCATCTCCTAGAGCACCTCAACAAAACGATGTTGTAGAAAGGAAAAACAGATATCTTCAGGAAATGACACGTACCATGATTCACAAAATGAATGTTGTCAAGCACTTTAGGGCAGAAGCAGTGAACACTGCATGTGATATTAAGAATAGAATGTATATTAGAACTATTCTCAATAAGACATTTTATGAACTGTGGAAAGGAATAAAACCAAACATTTCATATTTTCATCAATTTTGTTGCACATGCTATATTTTTAATACCAAAGAGAAACTTGGCAAATTTGATTCACGATCTCAAAAGTGCATATTCTTGGGACACAACAAAGAAACATTGATTGTTGAGGAATCAATCCATGTCATGTTTGATGATAAAAAGCATGACCATAAAAGTTCAAAATAGATGTAGACTTTGCCGATCTACAGATTTTAGAGGAACCAAATATATCAGAGGTATCAACAATGAATCAAAAGATATGTCTAACAACTCAAATAAAAAGCATCAAGAATCCAAATCTGGATGAAAATACAAATCCTCTCATTCAGATTATTTGATCATAGGAAATGCAAATGATCCTCTTAAAATCGGATTGCTCTTAAAGAAACGTCTATGTTTAGAGTACTATATGAAACTGAACCAATATCTATAGATGAAGTTTTATCAGATGATGGATGGATACTAGCTATGCAAGAAAAGTTGAATCAATTCAAAAGGAATGACGTTTGAATCTCGTCCCAAAGCCTAAAAAAATGTCAATATGAACCAAGTGAGTTTTCATAAACAAACTGAATGAAAAAGGTGAGGTGGTTAGAAACAAAGCTAGCCTTGTAGCCCAAGGATACAGTCAACATGAAGGTATTGATTACTCTTAAACTTTCACCCATGTGGCAAGGTTAGAGGCTATCAGACTTCTACTTTCATTAGTTGTAGTTAATAAAACTACTCCATATCAAATGGATGTAAAAAGTGCCTTCTTAAAAGGGTACATAAATGAAGAAGTGTATGACAAACAACCTCCTGGCTTTGAGAATAATAAATTTCCATACTATGTTTTCAAACTAAAGAAATCTTTGTACAGTCTAAAACGGGCTCCAAGAGCTTGGTATGCTAGACTAAACAACTTTTTGTTAAAAAATGATTTTGAAAAAGGCCAAGTTGACACTACATTATTTCAAAAATATCTAAGAATAACCTTTCTATTGTCCAAATATATGTTGACGATATTATTTTTTCTTCTATTAACGACAAACTATGCCAAGAGTTTTCTAAGCTGATGCATAATGAATTTAAGATAAGCATGATGGGATAATTAAAATTCTTTCTTGGAATTAAAATTCATCAAAACCCAGAGGGTGTACTCATTTACTAGACCAAATACACAAGAGAACTACATAATAAGTGTAAAATGGATGATTGTAAGTCCATATCTTCACCTATGCATCCAACTTGTTCTCTTGACAAAGATGAATTAGGTAAAAAGGTAGATCAAAAGGTATAAAGAAGAGTGATAAGTTATCTTCTTTACTTAACTTCCTCTAGACCTGATATTATGTTCAGTGTGTCTCTGTGCCAAATTTTTGTATGACCCTAAAGAATACCACTTAATAGATGTTAAGGAGATCTTTAGATATTTGAAAGGCACTACTAATGTTGGTTTCTGTTATGAGTCATTCTTTGAGTATATGTTCATAGATTTTTGTGATGCTGGCTATGTTGTAGATAAGCTGAAAAGAAGAGCACCAGTGAAAATTTCACAATCCTTGGTGAGAATCTAATCTCTTGGTAATGCAAAAGACAAGGGGCTATTATCCATGAATCATCAACTATAAGATTTCAAAATTTATGAAAGTAACATTCTTAAGGGATTATGTCCAAAAGGGTATTTTAGACATTAGATTTGTTGACACTGATCATTAGTGGACTAATATTTTCGCAAAACCCCTTGTTGAGGATTGATTCAGTTTCATAAAAGAAACATCTAAATATTTTGTTTACTTAAGAATGATATGGAATCCTCCGTATGCTTTGCCTTTGGTAAAAATAGTGAACACTTAAATATATGTATACTCTGCCTTTGATGACATTGAATTTATTTATGGCTCTATTCAATCTAAATTCAATTAATCTTGAATGTGAACAGTTTCCTTCTTGTAAGGTGTGATACTCGGACCGGTGTTCTCATGCGTGCGTACTAGTAATGATGTTAGAAACTTAGCCGTTTTTGGCTTTTAAAATCATTTATCATTCACAACTCCCACATTTTTTTCCCTTAAATCCCTTTTGCTTCAATGGCTTCCAGATCCTTCTCAATCCCCTCAATTGGAAACATTAATGTTCTTACACTGCAATGTAATCTAGATCAATTAGAGATTCTTCATGATCTAAAGGTTGACTTTGCAAACCTAGCTACAAATGAGTTTGATTTCATTGAGGACCTTACATTAGTAGGTTGGCTTGAATATTTCAATCTAGAACAAGAGGTCACTATGGACGTTCTAGTAAAAAAGTTTTGAAGGTTTAATGATGCAAATTCAAACTTTGAGGTAACAAGCAGCGTGTTGGATCTTCTTATCAATATCACTCAACAATCCTTTGCTGCCATCACCAAATGCCCATATGAAGGCATGCTGCTTGAGAATGGGTGTGAGTCAAAGGTTGGCTTATTCATAATCAACAAATAGTTATTTGAAGACCCCTAGGTGAACTCTAAGTATGTACACCTTAAATACAAGTACAAAGTTCTTTACAAAATTTTGAATGGGTGTGTGGTGCCCAAAGGTGGGTCGGTGCACCACATTAGCAAAGACCACAATGGTCTAATGTGGAATATCTCTCAAAGGATCAAGATGAACTTTCCCCACATCATCCTAGAATACGTAAGGTTCTGTGTCATCAACTCTAGTACAAGGAATATTAAGTCTATCCCCTACCATATACTAATAACTACAGTACTCATGTGTACTCCTCTTATCCAGGCTCTAGAGGAAGTTGTAGGATCCGTTCAAGAGAAACATTTTCTCTCTTCTTCTACTTCATGTTCAACATCTCCAACCTCATCAAGGTGATACTGGTATCTACCAAGCACTATGTTCGACCTAGTGGTGACACCAGAAGGTCAACAAGTCAAGCGAGTTGCTCTAAGGCCACTCCATCTAAGGTTTCCAACTTTTTTGCTCCCATATTTGCGGAAGATAACAAGAAGTTGTTCTAGAGTATCTGCGGATGTGTTAGTCTGGCCAAGCTATGGCTCCAGTTTTTCTACCTCTACCTTAAGCTACACAAGTGTTTGATAAGAAAAGGAAAATAGTTGTCTAGATTTTGAATATTGAAGGGCATGAGGAAGAAGCACCCAACGCTGATGAAGACACAACAACTCCCTTTTAGAGGAAGAAACAGAATATACAACCAAATTATGAGTAAACTATTCCTACCCTCCAACGGGAACATGAGCTAGCACCTTCTATACCCTCTCCCAACAAACTAACATAGGTAGCCCCTCTTCTAACCCTGCATCTATCTGATGAGATGTTTGAAGCTACCCTAGCTGAACATTTTGCATCATCCCTCTAATACAAAACCCATCCTCTCACACATAGGCCTAGCACTCCAACTCAAAAACCTAGCTCTTCAACTTTGCCACCACCATTTCCTCTCTCACCCTAGTACCTGACCCCACATCACTAAGCTTTGTACATCCCTCTCCCCAAGAAGCAGCAGTAGTCGTTCTAGTTTTTGTTTAACTTGTATGTGATACGTCATCATACAACTCCTTTGCACCTTCCTCCAAATCTTTCCTCGCTAACTCTGCAAGCTCCACCATCCCTCTTGACCTCATTCCCCTCACACAATCCATTCTCTCTAGCTTCTATGACCTCCACACCTTCCGTACGTCCCATACTTCCAAAATTTCCATCACCTGAAATAGGAATGTTCAATGTTTGGATCCTAATAATGTTTCCAATTAGTGGAATAAGATCTTCTCCTTTGTCACAAATTGGATTTAGGACAACAAGGATCATGGATTACAACTGGATTTGCAAAACTCTATAGATTTCAGACAAACAACTTAGATCATCTACTTATGGAATATGCAGCTTTAGGAAGCCAAGAGCAATCAGTTTAGAAAATTCTTAGCAGCCACGTTAGCATGCTTATCAAGGAATGCCTCATCTCATTCTAGTGGCGTTCTTATGAAACCCCTAGTGGTTGCACCGATAGCACCATTGTAGTTTCTTGTGCTCATCCCACAGATTGAGATACCTTCTCTCGATGCTCCTCTTGCTATTGGGTCTACCAATTCTGCTTCTAGAAATCCCTTTGCAACTTTCTTTGGCCCCATGATTGATCCCTCTTAGTTTGTCAAAGACGAAGATTTTGATCCATTGGAAGCCAATAATGAGGCGTTTCTGGAATAAACTACCAAAAATTAAGAGAATATTTAGAATACCCTTAATTTAATTATGGCTAGGCTCACCAATCCCAACTCTTAGTTGCCTATTTTTGTTGTTGTAATGTTTCTTTGTATTTCTTTGACTCCCCCTAACTTGGGGCTCTCCCTAAAACTAAACTACTCTGAAGTGATTACAATATCAGTCGGATATGAAGGTTGTTGGAACCAAGTTGGTTCTAAGTACTTAGGATTTTGATGTTTACAAAAGCACTCCATGTAATCTTATTTTGTACTTTAAATTATTATATTAAATGCCACCAGAAGATGAAGTTATCAGAGGCAAAAGATGAAATCATCAGAGGCAGAAGATGAGTTACCAGAGGATAAAATCAGACCAGAGGATACACCTCTAGAAGATACAAGATAATGCATGTGGAATGTACCAGAGGATGCATCCTGAAGGCACCAGAGGATACACTAGGATGTCAAAACACCACAAGAGGATATCTTTTCTGGCCCAGATCACAAGGAAGCAGAGTCCAAAAGGAGACCTGGACTAGACCAGAAGGAAGCCTGCCAGAGGGAGACTTGTTCCAGACCAGAAGGTATCATAAGTCAGACTTGGTCCAGAATTTATTCTGACCAGAAGATAGCTTGGCAGTGAAATGATAATCAGTCCAGACTTGATTCAGACTTAATCAGAGCATAAATTAATTGGCCCAGAACAAGAGATTTAATCCAGATTTGGCCCAGACCAGAGGATAGCATGGTTCAGAGTATGAAACTAAGTCCAGACTAAAAGAAATGATGTCCATATTTGATCCAAACCTGATCCAAATTAGAAGGTAAATGTCCAGATTTTAATATCCTGTCGAGACTTAATTTCAGTTCAATCCAGACCCAGTTCAGATTTGGTCCAGATCAGAGGAAGATGTTTAGATCAATGGTCCAGATTTAAGCATCATGGACCAGTGTTGGCCGAGATCAGAAGATCAGACCATATGGCCCAGTGTTGGCCGATATCAGAAAATCAGATCATATGGTCCAGTGATTGGTCGAAATCAGAAGATCAGAATGTGTTGTCCAATGTTGGCCGATATCAGAGGATCACAGCAGATCAGTTAGTATGGTCCAGATGTGGACGAGGGCAGAAGATCAAACGGTCCATATTTAATCATGATGACAATCAGTGGAGACTTGACAATTAGACCAAAATGTATTCTGACTAGAAGATAGCTTGGCAGTGAAATGATAATCAGTCCAGACTTGATTAGAGCATAAATTAATTGGTCTAGAACAAGAGATTTAATCCAAATTTGGCCCAGACCAGAAGATAGCATGGTTCAGAGTATGAAACTCAATCAAGATCAGAAGAAATGATGTCCAGATATAATCTAGACCTGATCCAAATCAAAGGTAATTATCCAGACTAAAATATCATAAGTCGAGATTTAATTTCAGTTCAATCCAGACCCAGTCCAAAAATGGTCCAGATCAAAGGGAAGATACTCAGATCAATGGTCCAGATTTAAGCATCATGGTCCAGTGTTGGCCGAGATCAGAAGATTAGAACATGTGGTCCAGTGTTGGCCGAAATCAGAGGATCACAACAGATCAGATTGCTAGTCCAGAGTGGTCGAGATCAGAGGATCACAGCAGATCACATTGCAAGTCCATAGTGGTCGAGATCAGAGATCAGAAAGTGTGGTCCAATGTTGGCCGAGATCAGAGGATCACAGCAGATCAGTATGGTCCAGGTGTGGACGAGAGCAGAAGATCAAACGGTTAAGATTTAATCATGATGAGAATCAGTGGAGACTTGATTAAATTTGATCAAAGTATTAAAAGGATTTGATACAAAAATAAATTGAAGTCTTGTGGGAATTCAGAAGCTATTGGCGGGAAGAAAGATTTGATCCAGAATTAATTAAAGACAGGATTGACCAAAGTTATTTTTGAAAGCAAATCTGGAGCTAAAAAGATATTTTATTTATTTAAGAGAAACCCAATTGGCCAAGGTATTTTTGCGAGAGTATCTGGCAAGATACAGCTCGAACTTAAGCATGGAAGAAACCCTAATTCTTCATCTATAAAAGAAGGCTCAAGACTGAAGACTCAGCATCGAAAATACTTGAGAGTCATACACTTTCGAAAGCAAAATACTTGAGTTTTTAGTGAGGTCAATTGTGAGTATCCGCTTTCCAGAAGCAAGTACTCTAATTGTTCGTTCCCTTGTGTTAGATCTAAGTTGTTGAAGTAGAGTCTACAATCTGAAGGAGTCAGAAGGAGTAGCAGATTACTTAGCAGTTAGATTCAAGGTTCTTTTCCTCAAAAGTCTATAATTGTTAGAGTGTTTGAGAAGACTGACTTGGAGAGTCAGTGGTATTGTTGTAATTCAAGGTTTTTGAATTAGTGAAATCCTTCAAAGTGAAGGGACTGGACGTAGCCTAGTTAACGGTGAACTAGTATAAAATTCTGTGTTTTATTTTTACTTTACATCCGCTGCTAACTCTGTTTTACTCATACATTAGGTTTTGTTTTAAAACTGCAAAAACAGAAAAAGTATTCGAGTTAGTCATACACAATTCAACCCCCCTTCTCGTGTTTGCACCTTCAAAGGTAAGATTTAGGTTTTTCTTGATGAAGTCAAACCTATCTTCAGGTAGTGGTTTTGTGAATATGTTAGCCCATTGGTGTTCAGTGTCTACAAACTGAATGTTTAGCACCCCTTTTTGAACAAAGTCCTTAATGAAGTGGTGTTTGATTTCTATGTGTTTAGCTCTAGAATGTAGTATAGGGTTTTTTGTTAGGCAAATGGTAGAAGTGTTATCACAATAGATGAGAATGTTGGTTTCTAGGATTTTGTAGTCTTCTAGTTGATGCTTCATCAAAAGTAGTTGATAACTGCAGCCAGTTGCTGAAATGTACTTCGCCTCTACTGTTGACATTGCAATAGTGGTTTGTCTCTTACTTGACCAGGACATTAAGTTGTCACCTAAAAAGGTGCAGTTTCCACTAGTGCTTTTTCTCTCAAGTTTATCTCCAGCATAATCATAATATCCACTAAGTTTGTACTTAGGAGATTTCTTATAGAACAAGGTAAGATTGGCAGTGCCTTTTAGGTATCTAAGGATTCTCTTAACAACAGTTAAATGTGATTCCCTAGGGTCAGCTTGAAATATTGCATATACACATACACTAAACATGATGTCAGGTCTAGAGGAGGTAAGGTAAAGTAGAGATCCTATCATTCCTCTGTAGACTTTTTGGTCAACTTTTTGGCCTGAATCATCTTTTTCAAGTGAACAAGTAGGCTGCATTGGTGTAGCCATAGGTTTGCAATCACTCATCTTAAACTTCTTGAGAAGCTCTTTTGTATATTTAGTTTGATGGCTATATATACCTTTTTGACTCTACTGAATTTGTATCCCTAAGAAGAACTTAAGGTCTCCCATCATACTCATTTGAAATTCATGCTGCATTAATTTAGAAAATTCTTTGCAAAGAGTGCCATTAGTAGATCCAAATATAATGTCATCAACATAAATGTGAATAATAAGAATGTCATCTTCCAATGATTTTCTAAAAAGTGTATTGTTTACTTGTCTTCTTTCAAAGTTATTTTAAGCAAGAAGTTAACCTAGGTGCTTGTTTCTGACCACTTCACCTTTTTCATTTAGCTTGTTTCTGAAAACCACTTGGTTCAAATAATGTTCTTCTCTCGTCTAGGTACAAAATCCCAAACACCATTCCTCTCAAATTCATTTAACTCTACTTGCATTGCAAGAATCCATCCATCATCAGCCAATGCCTCATCAATAGAGGTAGGCTCAATTGATGAGAGTAAACCAAACAAACAGGTTTCTTTAAGTGATGATCTGGTCCTCAAAGGATCACTTGTACTTACAATGATTAGATTTTTAGGATGAGATGACTGGTACTTCCATCCACATCTTTCTTCTGACTTATCTTGACTATTTATGATGTGATCAGATTCATCCTTTGAAGATTTGTCATATTCTTCTGATTTACTTGTATCCTCTACTTTTTCAAGTTCTTCTAGTTTGTCTGCATCTGTTTCCTTTGGTTCTAGTAACCCTGCACTATCATCATCTTGCTTTGACTTTTCAAGGTCAAGCTGTTTGTCATCAAATTTAACATGAATTGATTCTTCCACAATAGGAGTTTCTCTATTAAACACTCTATAAGCATTGGATCTTTCAGAGTATCCAATGAAGGTACCCTTTTGAGATCGATAATCAAATTTACCAAGGTTATCTTTAGTTTCAACATATAACAAGTGCAACCATTTTGTTTAAAATAAGAGAAGTTAGGCTTTTTACCTTTCCACAATTCATATGGTGTTTTATTCAATATAGATCTAATAAAGACTCTATTTTGAATATAACATGCAGTATTAATTTCTCAGCCCAAAAGTGTTTTGCAACATTCATTTCATTTAACATGGTTCTGGCCATTTCTTGGAGTGATATATTATTTCTTTCTACAACTCCATTTTGTTGGGGTGTTCTAAGAGAGGAGAAGTTGTGAGAGATTCCATTCTTATCACGAAAACTTTCAAAAAACTTGTTTTCAAATTCTCCTCCATGATCACTTCCAATTGTTGCAATCTTAAGACATTTTTCATTCATGATTTGTTTGCAAAATGTGATAAATACTTTATGGGATTCATCCTTTCTTCTTAAAATTTTTACCCATGTCCACCTAGTGTAATCATCTACTATAACAAAGCCATATTTCTTTCCACTTAGAGAGGCTATTTTCACTGGCCCAAAGAGATCTATATGTAAGAGCTCAAGGGGCTTTGAGGTAGAGACTGAGTTCTTAGGGGTAAAGGAGTTTTTATTTTGTTTTCCCTTTTGACAAGCTTCACACATAATTTCAGTTTTGTAACTAAGCTTAGGTAGACCTCTTACTAGTTGAAGTTTATTCACTTTTTAAATTAATCTAAGGTTTGCATGACCTAATCTTTTGTGCCTAATTGGTTTCTCTTCATTTACTGACATAAGACACTTAACCTCTTGTTTCTCTAGACTAAACAGATTTATCTTATAAATGTTGTTTTACCCCTGACCTGTAAAGAGTACAGATCCATCCTTCCGACTAATTGCCTTGCATGTTTTTTGATTGAATATAATATCATAATTATTATCACTTAACTGACTAATACTTAATAAGTTATGCTTAAGACCTTTAACAAACAATACATCTTTAATAGAAGGGGAAGTACCATTACCAACTGTACCTTGACCAATGATCTGGCCTTTTTGCTTTCCTCCAAAAGTCATTATGCCTCCTTTGCTTAAAGTTAGTTCTTGGAACATAGACTTTTCTTCCGTCATATGTCACAAGCATCCACTGTCCAAGTACCTTGATTGGTGTTGTAACTTGATTGCTAAGGACATCTACAACAAAGATAATTTTGTTCTTAGGTACCCAAATTTGGTTGGATCAAGAGGCAGAGTTGGTGTGAGTCATCATAGCCAAATCTATTTCTTCATCATTAGAGGATTCATCAGAATCATCCCATGTAGCCATCAGTTTTTTCTTCTTGGGTCTGGCATCTTTCTTTTGGTGTTTCCCTTTCTCTAAGTTTGTACATTCTGACTTGATATGTCCAAGTTCATTGCATCCCTAGCAGATGATACTTTTCTTGTCATATTCAGATTTGGGTACCTAAGAACAAAATTATCTTTGTTGCAGATGTCCTTAGCAATGAAGTAACAACACCAATCATGGTACCTGGACAGCGGATGCTCGCGAAATATGACAGGAGAAAAGTCTATGTTCCAAGAACTAACCTTGAGAAAAGGAGGCACAATGACTTTTGGAGGAAAGCAAAAAGGCCAGATCATTGGTCAAGGCACAGTTGGTAATGGTACTTCCCCTTCTATTAAAGATGTCTTGTTTGTTAAAGGTCTTAAGCATAACTTATTAAGTATTAGTCAGTTAAGTGATAATAATTATGATACTATATTCAATCAAAAAAACATGCAAGGCAATTAGTCAGAAGGACGGATCTGTACTCTTTACAGGTCAAAGGCATAACAACATTTATAAGTTAAATCTGTTTAGCCTAGAGAAACAAAAGGTTAAGTATCTTATGTCAGTAAATGAAGAGAAACTAATTTGGCACAAAAAATTAGGTCATGCAAACCATAGATTAGTTTCAAAATTGAATAAACTTCAAATGGCGAGAGGTCTACCTAAACTTAGTTACAAAACTGAAATTATGTGTGAAGCTTGTCAAAACGGTAAACAAACAAAAAACTCCTTTAATCCTAAAAACTAAGTCTCTACCTCAAAGCCCCTTGAGCTCTTACATATAGATCTATTTGGGCCAGTGAAAATAGCCTCTCTAAGTGGAAATAAATGTGGCTTTGTTATAGTAGATGATTACACTAGGTGGACATGGGTAAAAATTTTAAGAAGTAAGGATGAATCGCACAAAGTGCTTATCACATTTTGCAAACAAATCATGAATGAAAAGGGTCTTAAGATTATAACAATTAGAAGTGATCATGGAGGAGAATTTGATAACAAGTTCTTTGAATGTTTTTGTGATGAGAATGAAATCTCTCACAACTTTTCCTCTGCTAGAACACCACAACAAAATGGAGTTGTAGAAAGAAAGAATAGATCACTTCAAGAAATGGCCAGAACCATGTTAAATGATATGAATGTTGCAAAACAACTTTGGGCTCAAGCAATTAATATTGCATGTTATATTCAAAATAGAGTCTATATCAGATCCATATTGAATAAAACACCATATGAATTGTGGAAAGGTAAAAAGCCTAACATCTCATATTTTAAACAATTTGGTTGTACTTGTTATATGTCGAACACTAAAGATAACCTTGGAAAATTTGATTCTCGATCTCAAAAGTGTACCTTCATTGTTTACTCTGAAAGATCCAAGGCTTATAGAGTGTTTAATAGGGAAACTAATATTGTGGAAGAATCCATACATGTTAAATTTGATGACAAACAGCTTGACCTTGAAAAGTCAAAGCAAGATGATGATAGTGCAGGGTTACTAGAACCAAAGGAAGCAGATGCAGAAAAACCAGAAGAACTTGAAAAAGTATAGGATACAAGCAAATCAAAAGAATATGACAAATTTTCAAAGGATGAATCTAAAGATAAGTCAGAAGAAAGATGTGGATGGAAGTACAAGTCATCTTATCCTGAAATTCTAATCATTGGAAGTGCAAGTGATCCTTTAAGGACTAGATCATCACTTAAAGACACCAATTTATTTGGCTTACTCTCATTAATTGAGCCTACCTCTATTGATGAAGCATTGGCAGATAATGGATGGATTCTTGCAATGCAAGAAGAGTTAAGTGAATTTGAGAGGAATGATGTTTGGGATCTAGTACCAAGACCAAAAAAGAACATTATTGGAACTAAGTGGGTTTTCAGAAACAAGCTAAATGAAAAAGGTGAAGTGGTCAGAAACAAGGCAAGACTTGTTGCAGAAGGCTACAATTAGCAAGAAGGCATTAATTATCTTGGAACCAAGTTGGTTCTAAGTACTTAAGATTTTGATGTTTACAAAAGCACTCCATGTAATCTTATTTTGTACCTTGAATTACTATATTAAATACCACTAGAAGATGAAGTTATCAGAGGCAAAAGATGACAAAATGCATCCAGAATGTACCAGAGGATGCATCCAGAATGTACCAGATGATGCATCCAGAATGTACCAGATGATGCATCTTAGAATTACCAGAGGATACACCAGGATGTCAAAACACCACCAGAGGATAACTTTCCTGGCCTAGATCAGAAGGAAGCAAAGTCAGAAGGAGACCTGGACCAGACCAAAAGAAAGCCTGCCAGAGGGAGAGTTGTTCCAGACCTGAAGATATCATAAATCAGACTTAGTCCAGAAGTTATTCTGACCAAAGGATGGCCTGGCAGTGAAATGATAAATTGTCCAGATTTGATCCAGACCTGATCCAAATCAAAAGGTAAAATGTCCAAACTGAAATATTATTTCTCCAGATTTAATTTCAGTTCAATCCAGACCCAGTTCAGAATTGGTCTAGATCAGAGGGAAGATGTTCAGATCAATGGTCCAGATTTAAGTATATGGCCCATTGTTGGCCGAGATCAGAAGATCAGACCATGGCCCAGTGTTGGCCGAAATCAGAAGGTCAGAATGTGTGGTCTAGCATTGGCCGAGATCAGAGGATCACAGCAGATCAGACCATGGCCCATTGTTGGCCGAGATCAGAATATCAGAAGATCAGAAAGTGTGGTCCATGGTTGGCCGAAATAAGAGGATCACAGCAGATCACTTAGTATGGTCCAGATGTGGATGAGAGCAGAAGATCAAACGGTCCAGATTTAATCATGATGATTAACGGTGGAGATTTATTTAAATTTGATCAAAGTATTAAAAGGATTTGTTACAAAAATAAAGTGAAGTCGTATGGGTGTTCAGGATTGGCTCTAGTTATTTATGAAAACAAATCTATAGATAAAAAGATATGTTTTTTATTTATATGAAACTCGATTGGTCAGAGTATTTTTGCAAGAGAATCCAGCAAGATACAGCTCGAAATTCAGCTTGGAAGAGACCCTAATTCACATCTATAAAATGAGGCTCAAGGCAGAATACTTAGTAGAGTCTACAATCTGAGGGAGTCAGAAGGGGTAGCAGATTACTTAGCAATTAGATTCAAGGCATTGTAATTCCTTTTACAATCTGGGGTTGTCAAATGGATAGGAGAAGACTTAACTTAAGAAGTCAAGGTGCTGTATTCCACAAGTCTAGGATTGTTAGACTATTTGAGAAGACTGACTTGGAGGGTCAGTGGTATTGTTGTAATTCAAGGTTTGAATTAGTGAAATCCTTCAAGGTGAAGGGACTAGACGTAGCCTCGTTAACAGTGAACCAGTATAAAAATTCTTTGTTTTTATTTTTACTTTATATCCGCTGCTAACTCTGTTTTATTCATACATCAAGTTTTGTTTTAAAACTGCAAAAATAGAAAAAGTATTCAAGTTAGTCAAACACAATTCAACCCCCCTTTCTCGTGTTTGCACCTTCAGATTACACTAAGACATTTGCTCTAGTAGCCAGGTTAGAAGCTATTTGTATCCTACTATCTTTTGTTGCAAATAATAACATTACATTATTTCAAATGGATGTTTAAACTGTTTTTCTAAATGGTTATATAAGTGAAGAAGTCTATTTTAAACAAACCCTAGGTTTTGAAAGTTTTGAATTTCCAAATCATGTTTTTAAACTTAGAAAATCTCTGTATGGTCTAAAACAAGCACCTAGGTCATGGTATGATAGACTTAGTAACTTCTTGCTTAAAAATAACTTTGAAAGAGGACAAATAGACAATAAATTTTTTAGAAAATCAATAGAAGATGACATTCTTATTATTCACATTTATGTTGATGACATTATATTTGGATCTACTAATGGCACTCTTAGCCAAGAATTTTCTCAATTGATGCAGCATGAATATCAAATGAGTATGATGGGAGACCTTAAGTTCTTCTTAGGGATACAAATTCAGCAAAGTCAAAAAGGTATATACATTCATCAAACGAAATATACAAAAGAGCTTCTCGAGAAGTTTAAGATGAGTGATTGCAAACCTATGGCTACACCAATGCACCCTACTTGCTCACTTGAAAAAGATGATTCAGGCCAAAAAGTTGATCAAAAAACCTATAGAGGAATGATAGGATCTCTATTTTACCTTACTGCTTCTAGACCTGACATCATGTTTAATGTTTGTGTATGTGCAAGATATCAAGCTGGCCCTAGGGAATCACATTTAACTGTTGTTAAGAGAATCCTTATATACCTAAAAGGCACTACCAACCTTACCTTGTTCTACAAGAAATCTCCTAAGTACAAACTTAGTGGATACTGCGACTCTGACTATGCTAGAGATAAACTTGAAAGAAAGAGCACAAGTGGAAACTGCACCTTTTTAGGTGACAACTTAATATCCTAGTCAAGTAAGAGACAAAACACTATTGCAATGTCAACAACTGAGGTTGAGTACATTTCAGCAACTGGATGCAGTTCTCAACTCATTTGGATGAAACATTAGCTTGAAGACTACAAAATCCTAGAAACCAACATTCCCATCTATTGTGACAACACTTCTGCCATCAATCTAACCAAAAACCCTAAACTTCATTCCAGAGCTAAACACATAGAGATCAAATATCACGTCATTAGAGAATTTGTTCAAAAACGGGTACTCAACATTCAGTTTGTAGACACTGAACACCAATATGTTGTCATATTCACCAAACCACTACCTGAAGATAGGTTTGACTTTATCAAGAAAAACCTAAACCTTACATTCATTTGTGACTGATAGTGTAATCACTTCAAAATAGTTTAGTTTTAAATTAGTTTTCATATTTTCTTGTAACATGTTATATTGATGTTATTAAACATGTATGCGAAAATCAAAGTGGGAGAAAGATCACTTGCAAGCCTTTTTGTCTGATGACAAAAGGGGGAGAAGATATTTGATAAAGAGAAGATAAAGTGGGGCTTAGACTTAGGGGGAGAAAAATATAAAGTGGGGAGAAGCTGATGCTTAGGCTTAGGGAGAGTCAAACAAATAGAAAGAAAACTAGTTATAAAAAATAAAAGTTTTGTCATCATCTAAAAGAAGGAGATTGTTAGAACAAGGTTGGTTTTACACCTAAAGTTTTGATGTTAACAAAAGTATTTTATGAGAATAATATATTTGACTTTGAAGGATGCCACCAGAGGATGTCACCAGAGGATACCTCTAGAGGATGTCACCAGAGGATGCCACTAGAGGATGTCAACAGAGGACGCCACCAGAGGATGTCACCGGAGGATGCCACCAGAGGATGTCACTAGAGGATACCTCCAGAGGATGCCACTAGAGGATATCACCAGAGGCAAAAATCAGAGGATATCATCAAAGGCAAAAATCAGAGGATACCATCGGAGGCAAAAATCAAAGGATACCTTCAGAGGTAGGAATCAGAGGAAATCATCAAAGAAAAAATCAGAGGATTTTATCAGAGGCAAAAATCAAAGAATATCATCATAGGCAAACATCAGAAGATACCTTAAGAGGCGGGAATCAGAGGACATCATTAGAGGATACCATATGAGGCAAACATCAGACTATGAAACAAAACATGGTCAAGATTCGTAGAAGATCTGATTCAAATTCGAAGAAGACTTGATTGAAATTTGAAGAAGATCTTATCAAAATTTGAAGAAGATTTAATTTAAATCAGAAGAAGATTTGGTTCAAATTTAAAAAGGAACATAATCAAGTTGAAGAATTTTGAAAAGAAATCTAAACAACATACAATTCGAAATTAAACCTAGACCAAGTAGAAAGCCCAAATCTCAACTATAAATAGATACTCCAGGCTGAAAAAGAAATCATCGAAAAACTGAAGAGAGAAGAAGAACTCAAGCATAAAATCCAAATTCATGTTAGAGTTCAAAGAGATAAACACTTGTGAGAAAGAGAAATATTTTCTAAGTGTTCAACCTGATAGTGGTGTAAGTTCCTTCTTCAATCTGGGTTGTTAGATTGTTAGGAGAAGACTTAGCTTGTAGGGTCAAGGTGGTGTAAGTTCCTTATTCAATCTGGGGTTGTCAGATAGGTAGGAGAAGACTTGGCTTGTAGGGTTAAGGTGTTGTTGTTCCTCAAAAGTCTGGGGCTATCAGGCTGTTTGAAAGACTGGCTTGGAAGGCCAGGTGTTGTGTAATTCAAAGTGTTTGAATTAGTGGATTAAATCCTTCTAAATGAGGGGACTGGATGTAGCCAAGTTAATGGTGAACCAGGATAATTCTGTGTCCAAATACTTATGCTTTTATTATCCGCTGCTGCTGAATCTGTTTGCTTCTTCTCCAAGTAATTTATATCAACTTTCATCAAATCAGCAAAAAGTTTCCAACGTTGGCAAACACAATTCAACCCCTCTTCTCGTGTTTGCAACTTCAATTTATAGTAGTAATTAAGTCATATCCAGTAAATTTAGAAAATACCTCAATTTCTTCATCTGCTGATTCACTTCCAGAGTCAGAATCTGTTTTAGATTCACAGGCAGAGTTGGTGTGAACCATCATAGCCGAATCTGCTTGTTCATCGTCAGAGGATTCATCAGAATCATCCCATGTTAGCCATCAGACTCTTCTTCTTGAGTCTGGAATCTTTCCCCTGGTGTTTCCCTCTCTCCATATTTGTACATTCTGACTTGATATGTCCAGGTTCATTGCATCCATAGCAGAGGATTATTTTCTTGTCATATTTATCATCATTTCCTCTATTGGAATGCTTGGAATATTTTTGGAGAAATTTCTTCTTTTTGTTTTGCCACATCTTTCGAACCTTTCTAGATATGAAAGCAATCTCCTATTCCTTTGAGTTTTGATTCTGATCATCTGAATCACTATCTTCTGATTCTGATGTTGATTTTAGAACCTTCTTCTGCTTGGATTTCAAGGCTAGAGTTTTATTCTTCTTCTTGGACTCATCTTCTTCAAGCTCAATTTCATGTGATCTGAGAGAGCTGATTCATTTTCTAGCTTTAGAGAATTTAGATCCTTTGCTTCCTGAATGGCAGTGATCTTAGGTCTCCACTTGGTTGTCAGACTCCTAAGGATTTTCTTCACACGATCAGCAGTAGTGTAACTCTTCTCAAGTACCTTTAATCCTGAGACCAGGGTCTGGAATCTAGAAAACATTGTTTCAATGTCTTCATCTTCTTCCATCTTAAACAACTCATGCTTTTTGACTAGGAGGTTGGCCTTTGCTTCTTGAACTTGCTTGCTTCCTTCATAGGCCAGAATCAGACTATCATAAATACTCTTTGTTGTTTCTTTGTTGGTGCACTTGTCAAATTCCTTGAAGGTGATAGCATTTATCATGAATGTTCTGGACTTATGATGCATCTTGTACATCTTCTTCTGATCAACTTTCATATCTTTTCTTGGAATTTCAATACCATCAGTATTCTTCAGAGCAATATAACCATCTTCCACCAAGTCCCAAAGTTCAGGATCTTGTGAAATATAAAAACTTCTTAGCCTGTCTTTCTAATACTCAAAACATTCTCCATCAAACATAGGTGATCTGTTTATGTTTCCTCCGACAGCTTTTTCACTGAATCCAGACATATTGAATCCTTGGATCTTTTCTCAAACTTTGTAAAGTGCTCAACCTTAAGACTGAGCTCTTATGCTAATTGAAGGTGCAAATACGAGAAGGGGGTTGAATTGTGTTTGCCAAAGTTGACAACTTTTTGATAATTTATAAATAAATTAAAAACTTGTTTAGTTTTTGGTTACTTACTTGGAGTAGAAGCAATCGGATTCAGAGGCAGCAAGCGATGAAAACATAATTAATTTTCCTTATAGATTTATCCAGGTTCACCATTAACTTGGCTACATCCAGTCCCCTCATTCGGAAGGCTTTAATCCACTAGTTCGAATACTTTGAATTACAAAGCACTTGACCCTCCAAGCCAGTCTTCCCAAACAGCCTGGAAACCCCAAACTTTTGAGGAACAACACCACCTTGACCCTACAAGCCAAGTCTTCTCCTAATAACCTGACAACCCCAGATTGAAGAAGGAACTAAACCACTATCGGGT
This sequence comes from Cicer cuneatum, assembly GCA_037974295.1. NCBI lineage: Eukaryota > Viridiplantae > Streptophyta > Magnoliopsida > Fabales > Fabaceae > Cicer > Cicer cuneatum. The sequence goes on along the minus strand of JBBPBO010001984.1, from coordinate 22,602,167 downwards.
TGGATACAAGAGATTGGAACTTGAGTAGTTGCTTCTAGAATGCTTATAATAATAATAACTCTCACACTCTAAGAAAAGAACATTCAGAAAATATTTCTAACTTGAAACGAGTATTTCTCTCTTTGAACTCTAAGACTACTCTTTTCTGCTTTTCGATGATTTTCTTCTTCAGCCTTGAGTATCTATTTATAGTTGAAATGTGGGCTTCAATTTGGTCCTTGTTTAATTCTGAATTGTATTTTGTTCAAATTGCATTTGTAAATTCTTCAAATTGATTATGTTCCTTTTATTTGTTGTAGATAAATCTTGATCAAATCTTCTTCAAATTTTGATCAAATCTTTTTAAATTTTTGATCAAATCTTCTTCAAATTTTAATCAAATCTTTTTCAAATCTTCTTCAATTTTTGATCAAATCTTAATTAAATCTTCTACGAATCTTGACCATATCTTCTTTCATACTCTTTGAAGTCAAATATATTTTTCTCATAAAATACTTTTGTTAACATCAAAACTCTTGGTTCCAACATTATGGCTACTTGGGGTGACTCTAATGAATCATCTGATGAATAATAAAAGCATGCAAATTAATGAAACTGTTAATTTAGAAAAAAATAAAAATAAATCGTTTAAAATTTGATTAGTTCGGGAATGGACACTAGAGTAATATATAAATAAATGAAGGGAAAAAAGGGAATTCCTTAAAAAAAATCTTAAATTCTTAAAACAAACACTCACCCACACTAACACATACATTCGCTCTCGCTGTTTGAAACAGCCTCACCCACACTAACACATCCACTTTCTCGCTTTCTGGAACAGCCTCACCCACACTAACACATTCACTCTCTCGCATAACACAACCTCACCCACACTACTCATCTTAAGCTTCTTATCTATCTAGTGTTTAAGTGTTTGCATGTTGAAGATCTTACCATATCCTTCATCTACTCATCTTAAGCTTCTGTTCTACATTTATTTATCTCAAACGATTAAACAGAAAGTCATCCAAACGCATGGTGAGTTCTATTACATTAACTTCTTTTAGCATGGGGTTTTTGGGAATTTATTTAATGAAGTATTTATTCCTTATTAGAAACTGTATTAGGATGTTAATTGGGTTTGAGAAATGTAAAGAGTACGAGTTATTGGAAATTTAAGCATATAAGTGTTTTTAAAACTGCACCCAAATTTTATTTAAAAGACGTGCATGCAAGAAAATAAAAAAGGGTAATTTTACATAAAATCAGAGTTTGTGTAAATTTTTTTAATTTATTAATTTTAAAATTTTGGTAAAATTAGTTTTCTAGTGGTTCGGTGGTGCAGGTACATGTTTCAGTTTAATTTAGCCATAGGGATTTTATTGAAAATTTAAGTTTATCTATGTTAATTTAGAATGTGCATGTTGTTTGTGTCTCTAGTTGTGATGTTGTGAATGAATTATATGTTATGAACAAAATTTAATTAAAGGCACATAACTAGATTTAAGGTCAGGATGTTTGTCGAGCACGATTTATGCTTGTTACTGCTACCTCTAACTCTGATGTGTATGTGAAACTGAGCTATGTTACATTAAATTTAGTATGAGGGTTTTGGGCACAAAAATTATTTAAATAAATTGCTTTGGGGTTATTACGTATTAAGAGACTTAGAGTGTGAGGAAATGAAATTTTCGCATATAGGTGTTTTAAAACTGCATCCAAATAATTCTTCATGACTCTTATGTTGTTATTAATTTCATGACTCTTATGTTGTTATTAATCTCCTGACTCTTATGTTGTTATTAATTTCATGACTTTGATGTTGTTACTATTTTCATGACTCCAATGTTGTTTCTATTTTTCTGCCTATGATTTCTGTTTGAATTAAGGACGTAGGATCCAATTATTATGGGTTTACTGTAGCGCTAAGTTATTTATGATTGTTGTGGATGAATGATATATTGCATATATGACATAATAAAAATATTTCATACAAAGCATCTCAATACAATATCATTAACTAGATCATGCATGGCCTATTCACGATGGGACATTCAAGTTGTTCCACGCATGGAATAACTCGTAAAGGAGAACAATCAGGACGCTGATTGGGGTTTGGCTAGACCACTTTTACCAATCAGGACTCAATTATCTTGGTGATCCACATCAAGATATTGGGTGACTTTTCCTTATTCCAAAGGAAAAGATTTGAGGTCATGCATATGTTTTTCTCAAAATTTAAGAAAAATAAATAAATAATAATAATATAAGTAAAAATATGATAAAAATTAAAAGTGATAGTTTTAAGTTGATATGTATAATTGTTTTCATGTTTTATACATATTTATGAAAGAAACTGCTTAAGACTGTTCCCCCTTTTATTTTCGGAGCTCACTGAGATATTTTTATCTCATCCCATTTATTTATTTTTATTTAGCATCTGGAGGAACATGAGACTTGAATTCAGCATCAGAAGATCAATTCCAAACATAGGGAATTAAAATTTTATGTTTTATTTTATTTTAGATGTAATCAGACAATCGTAGTTTATTTTTAAGATGTAATATTTTATGAATCCACTGAATAAATTGTGAAGTATATTTATGAATGTAGTTTTTAGTATGTTGCTGGCTCTTATTTATTATTCATTATTAGTTACCTCTATTTTATTAATGTGTATGGGTCCAATTGTCATATTCTAGACAACTGACAATGGGTCTTACATTTTTGGTATCATAGACAGTTTAATTCAATAGGACTATGGGTTATGGGTTAGGAATTAGAATAGTTTTCTTTTACTATACATTCTAATTATCATTTCACCTAATATTAAGTCTTAGCAACATAGTATTTTGTGTGTGGTTTGCAGAATTATGGCTGAAGGATCAAGGAGGAATTTTGCCCCTGGAGACAGTATGACTCCACCACTAGAGAAACTGCTTAAGACTGTTCCCCCTTTTATTTTCGGAGCTCACTGAGATACTTTTATCTCATCCCATCTATTTTTTTGTATTTAGCAGCTGGAGGAACATGAGACATGAATTCAGCATCAGAAGATCAGTTCCAAACATAGGGAATTAAATTTTGATGTTTTATTTTATTTTAGATGTAATCAGACAATCGTAGTTTATTTTTAAGATGTAATATTTTATGAATCCACTGAACAAATTGTGAACTATATTTATGAATGTAGTTTTTAGTGTGTTGGTGATTCTAATTTATTATTCATTATTAGTTACCTCTATTTTATTAAGGTGTATGGGTCCAATTGTCATATTCTAAACAACTGACAATGGGTCTTACATTTTTGGTATCAGAGACAGTTTGATTCAGTAGGACTATGGGTTATGGGTTAGGAATTAGAATAGTTTTTGTTTACTATACATTCTAATTATCATTTAACCTAATATTAAGTCTTATCAACATAGTATTTTGTGTGTGGTTTGCAGAATTATGGCTGAAGGATCTAGGAGGAATTTTGCCCCTGGAGACAGTATGACTCCACCACCCATTGTTGAACCATGGGAAATGGTAATGGAAGCTATTCAAATGCAAGCCACAGCTACCCATAATTTAGTACAACAAATGGCAGTGCAAAGAGATGGCACTCCAAATGCCAATAGGGTGTTTTATGATTTTCTTAAGTTGCAGTCTCCAACCTTCCAGGGCAGCCATAATCCCTCAGAGGCCCAAGCTTGGTTAGATGAGATTAAGAAGGCATTTGAAGTAGTGCCTTGTACTGAAGAAGAGAAAGTGGCATTTTCTGCCCATCTACTAAATGGTGGGGCAAAGTGTTGGTGGAGGAGTGCAAGGACTTATCTTCAAACTCAACGAACCCTTATGAATATGGAACACTTTGAGGTGGCCTTTTTGGACAAATATTATCCAACAAGGGCCAGAAGACAAAAGGAGTTGGAGTTTGTGCACCAACAACAAGGAGACATATCTGTTGTAGAGTATGTTGCAAAGTTTGAAGAACTGGCCATATTTTCCCCAAATGCCCAATATGCACCCACTGAAGAATGGAAGATAAACCAGTTTGAGTGGGGATTGAGGCCTGAAATCAGAGGGAACATAGGCCATATGGAGCTTACTAACTATTCTACTCTTGTACACAAGAGCTACATTGTTGAAAATAATTTAAAGTAGGTATAAGAAGAGAGGCATGCTAAGTGGCAACAAAAGAGAGAGTCTGGAAAATTTGGCCAGTAGTTGAAGGTAAAGACTCCCCAAGGGAAGGGGAAACAAGTACAGACCTCAAGTTCCCCAATAGCAAATAAGTGTCTTAAGTGTGGCAGAGATCATGGGGGAGAGTGCTTGGTTGGAAAGAAAGTCTGCTACTACTGCAAACAACCTGGTCATATGGCTCCCTCTTGTCCAGTACGTCAAAAACAAGCAAAGTCCAACCCAAACAAGTCTAACATTGGGAGGGTCTTTGCTCTCAGTGCAAAGAAAGGTATGAATCATAATCTAATTATTGGCATTGGATTCATAAATGAAACACCTTTAATTGTCATGTTTGACACTGGTGCTTCCCATTTTTTCATCTTTTCTGATTTTTTTTTTGCAACATAATCTCTATGTACTTGAAATGCCTTTTCACTTAGTTGTAAGCACTGCAACTAAGAATTCAATAGAGACCTTAGTATGCCACCAGTGTCTAATCACCCTATATGATAGAGTTTTTCTGATAAACCTAGTATGTTTGACCCTTAAGGGCTTAGACATCATATTAGGAATGGACAGGATGTCCTATTGGAACCAAGTTGGTTCTTACACTTAATGTTTTGATGTTAACAAAAGTATTTTATGAAAATAACATGATTAACTTCGAAGAAAAATGCAAAAATCAGAAGATAGCACCAAAAGCAAAAACCAGAGGATGACACCAGAAGATGACGTCACCAGAAGCAGAAACCAGAAGATGACATCACCAGAGGATGACCCAACCAGAGGATGTCACTAGAGGATACCTCCAGAGGATACAGCCAGAAGATATTACCAGAGGATACCAGAAGATATCACCAGAAGATACCTCCAGAAGATGTCACCAGAGGATACTAGAAGACATCACCAGAGTATACCTCCAGAGGATACCAGAAGATGTCATCAGAGGATACCAGAGGATATTACCAGAGGATCCCATTAGAAGCAAAAATCAGAGGATGTCATCAAACGAAAAAAATCAGAGGATATCATCAGAGGCAAGAATCAATTACATCATCAGACGATATCATTCTTGGTTTAGATCAGAAGGAAACATGATCCAGATCAAAAGGAAACATGGTCCATATCAGAAGGAAACATGCTCAAGATTAGAAAGAAATATGGTCCAGAAAAAGACATGGTCCAGATTAGAAGGAAACATGGTCCAGAAGATAACATGGTCCAGATCAGAAGCAAACATGGTCCAGAAGATAACATGGTCCAGATCAGAAGACATGGTCCAGACTTGGTCCAGATCAAAAGAACACACGGTCCAGATTTAAAACGTGATTCAGATTCATAGAAGACTTGATTCAAAATCGAAGAAGACTTGAATAAAATTTGAAAGAGATCTGATCAAAGTTTTAAGAAGATTTGATTCAAAAATCCAAGAAGACCTGATGGAAATTCGAAGGAGATATGAGCAAAGAAGATTTGTTTCAAAATTAAAAAGAAACAGAATCGTCAAAAGAATTTTCAAAGGAAATCTGAGCAAGATACATCTCGAAATTAAGCTTGGACAAAGCCCATATCTCATCTATAAAAGAGGCTTTGGGCAGTAGAAGAATTCATCGAAAAGTAGAAGAACTCAAGCGTAAAATCCACATTCATCTTAGAGTTCAAAGAGATCGAAAAACACAAGAACTCGACCTTTAAATCCAAAGTCATTCAGAGTTCAAAAGAGAGAAACGCTTGAGTGCAAGAGAAATATGCAAAGTTCCAAACCCTTGTAATCAAACCTGATAGTAGTGTGAATTCCTTCTTCAATCTGGGGTTGTCATATTGGTAGGAGAAGACTTGACTTGTAGGGTCAAGGTGTTGTTATGGTTCCTCAAAAGTCTGGGGTTGTCAGACTGTTTGAGAAGACTTGGCTTGTAGGGTCAAAGTGTTGTTATTCCTCAAAAGTCTAGGGTTGTTAGATTGTTTGAGAAGACTGGCTTCGAGGGTCAGGTGTTGTAATTCAAAGTTTTGAAGTAGTGGATTAAAGCCTTCTGAATGAATGTACTGGATGTAGCCAAGTTAATGGTGAACCACGATAAATCTTTGTGTTCTTATGCTGTTATTATCAACTGCTGAGTATGATTATTTATTCATCAAGTAATTCACATCAACATTCATCAAAACAGCAAAAAGAATTCAATTTTGGCAAACACAATTCAACCCCCCTTCTCGTGTTTGCACCTTCATGTCCGACCATTCAGTAACTCTGATTTACCATGGAAGGAAAGTCATAATTCGTCCAGAAATTCCCCAACCAGAGGAAACCAATTCCCCATCCTTGACCAACAGTTCTCTACTCTTCCTATGTTTGACCAGTGGGGTTCAAAGCGTACTATTATTACCATCCTCTAATTCTGGGTCTAAAATGGACTTGTCCAATACTCCTGTAGTAAGTGAGTTTGAGGATGTCTTTCGAGAGGATGTGACATCATTGCCTCCTGAAAGGGAAATAGAGTTCTCAATAGACTTAGTCCCTGGAACAGAGCCAATCTCCATTGTCCCTTACATGATGTCCCCATTATAATTAAGTGAGTCGAAAAACCAATTAGAGGACCTAATAACCAAGCAGTTTATCAGACCAAGTGTATCTCCTTGGGGAGCCCATGTGCTCTTAGTGAAGAAGAAGAAGAAGGATGGCAGTATGAGGTTATGCATAGATTACAGAAAGTTGAATAATGTGATCATCAAGAATAAGTACCCTCTGTCCAGAATTGATGACCTTTTAGACCAATTAGGGGGAGCTACCTTGTTCTCCAAAATTGACTTGAGATCAGGGTACCACCAAATTAGAATAAAATCGGAGGATGTACAAAAAATAACCTTTAGAACTAGGTATGGGCACTATAAATTTTTTTTATGCCTTTTGGTGTAACCAATGCCCCAGCTACGTTCATGTAATATATTCTAAAACCCTAGAGGAACGTGCGAGTCATCTTCAAATAGTGTTGCAAGTACTTAGGGATAGAAAACATTATGCCAAACAAAGCAAATGTGAGTTTTGGATGTCAGAAGTAAAGTTTCTAGGCCATGTGATCGATAAGGAATGAGTGATAGTGGATCCCTCCAAAGTAGAGGCAGTGCTGAAATGGGAACATCCTAGGAATGTGACAGAGGTTAGAAGTTTCTTCGGACTGGCGGGGTACTATAGAAGATTCATTAGGAAATTCTCCTAAATTGCTTTTCCTCTGACGAGACTGACTATGAAGGACCAAACCTTTGTGTATTAATGCAAAACAACCAAGTAGTGGCTTATGCTTCAAGGAAACTAAAGCCTCATGAGAGGAACTATCCCACTCATGACCTAGAATTGGCTGCCATAGTGTTTGCCTTGAAGATCTGGAGGCATCATCTGTATGGAGCATAATTTGATGTTTTCAGTGATCGCAAGAGTCTAAAGTATATCTTTGACCAAAAGGAACTTAACATGAGGCAGAGAAGGTGGGTAGAGTTCTTGAAAGATTATGAATTTGAACTGAAATACCACCAGGCAAGGCCAATGTAATGGCCAATGCATTGAGCAGGAAATCCCTACACATGTCTCATATGATGATCCAAGAACTCGCATTGCTAGAAAACCTTAGGGACTCAAACCTAAATATGACAATCCTCCAAGGGGGAATTCTTTTAAATAAACTAGAAATAACAAGTGGCCTTTGAGACCAAATTAGACAATCTCAAGGGATGGATGAAGATTTGCAACTTAGAAAAGACCAAGAAAGATTTACACGGGCAAGAGATGGAACAATTCTATTTCTGGGCAGAATTTGTGTACCTAAGGATTCAGAGTTAAAGAGACTGATACTAGAGGAAGCTCACAAAAGTAACCTAACCATCGATCCTGGATCTACTAAGATGTACCAAGACCCTAAGAAAAATTATTGGTGGCCAAGTATGAATGTTGATGTGGCTACTTTTGTGGGCCAATGTCTGATTTTCCAAAAGGTGAAAATAGAACATCAGATGCCAGCAGGATTGTGATGTTAACAAAAGTATTTAAATCATGATGTAGATCAGTGAAGACTTGATTGAATTTTGATAAAAATTTGATCAAACTATTAAGGGGATTTGATTCAAAAAATCACTAAAGACTTGAAGGAAATTCGAATGCAATATGAAGCTAAAAAGATACGTTTTGAAATTAAGAGAAACAGGATTGGCTAACAAAATTTTCAAAGGAAATCTAAGCATTGAAGATATGGTTGGAAATTAAAAAGAAACAGGATTGGTCAACAGAATTTTCAAAGGAAATCTGAGCAAGATTTATCTCGAATTTAAGCTTGGACAAAGCTCTAATTGCAGCTATAAAAGGAGGCTTCATGCAGCAACATTAGGCATCGAAAAACACAGAACTCAAGATTCAAATTCAAAGTTATTCGAGAGTTCAATAGAGAGAAATTCTTGAGTGCAAAAGCAATATTTTCTAAGTGTTTTCGAGAGAGAAATCCAGTGCAACAATCAGCTTTCTAGAAGCAACAAAAGAGTGCAAGAATCAGTGCAGCAATCAGCTTTCCAGAAGCAACTTTGCAGAGTTTCAAACCCTTGTAATCTAACTCGATAGTGGGGTAGATCCCTTTTTCAATCTAGGGTTGTCAGATTGGTAGGAGAAGACTTGACTTGTAGAGTCAAGGTGTTGTTATCATTCCTCAAAAGTCTGGAGTTGTCAAGCTGCTTCAGAAGACTTGGCTTGGAGGGTCAAGCGTTGTAATTCAAAGGTTTTAAATTAGTGGATTAAAGCCTTCGGAGTGAAGGGACTGAATGTAGCCAAGTTAATGGTGAACCAGGATAAATTGTTATGTTATTATGTTGTTATTATCCGCTGCTGAGTTTGATTAATTATTCATCAAATAATTCACATAAACATTCAACAAAACAGTGAAAAGAATTCAAGTTCGGAAAACACAATTCTGAAGGTGCAAACACGAGAAGGGGGTTGAATTGTGTTTGACTAACTTGAATACTTTTTCTGTTTTTGCAGTTTTATAACAAAACTTGATGTATGAATAAAATAGAGCTAGCAACGGATATAAAGTAAAATAAAAACACAGAATTTTATACTAGTTCACCGTTAACGAGGCTACGTCCAGTCCCTTCACCTTGAAGGATTTCTCTAATTCAAACCTTGAATTACAACAATACCACTGATCCTCTAAGTCAGTCTTCTCAAACAGTCTAACAATCCTAGACTTTTGAGGAATGCAGCACCTCGACTTCTTAAGTCAAGTCTTCTCCTACCAATCTGACAACCCCAGATTGTAGAAGGAATTACAACTCCTTGAATCTAATTGCCAAGTAATCTGCTACCCCTTCTGACTCCCTCAGATTGTAGACTCTACTTCAACAACTTAGATCTAACACAAGGGAAAGAAAATAACACGAGTGCTTGCTTCTGGAAAGCTGGAACTCACAATTAACCTCACTGAAAACTTGAGTGTTTGCTTTTGGAAGTGTACGACTCTTTTGTGATTTTCGATGCAAAGTATTCTGCCTTGAGCCTCCTTTTATAGATGCGAATTAGGGCCTCTTCCAAGCGTAATTTCGATCTGTATCTTGCTGGATTCTCTTGCAAAAATATCTTGACCAATCGGGCTTCACTTAAATAAAAAAACATATCTTTTTTATGCTTCAAATTTTCTTTCAAAAATAACTGGCCAATCATGTCTTTAGTTTCTTCCCGCCAACAGCTCCTGATCTTCCATACGACTTCACTTTATTTTTGTAACAAATCCTTTTAATACTTTGATCAAAATAAATTAAAATCTCCACTGTTAATCCTCATGATTAAATCTGGACCATTTGATCTTCTGCGCTAGTTCACATCTGGACCATACTAGGTGATTTGCTGTGATCCTCTCATTTCGGCCAACCCTGGACCACACTTTTTGATCTTCTGATCATCTGATCTCGGCCAACACTGGGCCATGGTCTGATCTGCTGTGATCCTCTTATCTCGGCCACTGCTGGACCACACATTCTGACCTTCTGATTTCGGCCAACACTGGGCCATGGTCTGATCTTCTGATCTGGACCATTTGATATTCTGCGTTAGTCCACATCTGGACCATACTAGGTGATCTGCTATGATCCTCTGATTTCGGCCAACGCTAGACCACACTTTCTAAACTTCTGATCTCGGCCAACACTGGGCCATGGTCTGATCTGCTGTGATCCTCTGATCTCGACCATTGTTGGACCACACATTCTGACCTTCTGATTTCGGCCAACACTGGGCCATGGTTTGATCTTTTGATCTTCTGATCTGGGCTGTTTATTATTTCACTGCCAGGCCTTATTCTGGTCAGAATAACTTCTGGAATAAATCTCACATTTGATTCCTTCTGGTCTGGTTCAAGTCTCCCTCTGGCAGGCTTCCTTCTGGTCTGGTCCAGGTCTCCTTCTGACTTTGCTTCCTTCTGATCTGGGCCAGCAAAGATATCTTCTGGTGATGTTTTGACATCCTGGAGTATCTTCTGGTACCTTCAGGATTCAATCTCTGGAACCCTTTGATCTTCTGCTTCTGGTTACTTCAGCTTCTGGTGGCATTTAATTTAATAATTCAAGGTACAAAATAAGATTACATTGAGTGCTTTTGTAAACATCAAAATCCTAAGTACTTAGAACCAACTTGGTTCTAACAATCTCCCCCTTTTTGATGATGACAAAACCTTAACTTATTTTACTAGCTTGTAACTCGAAGTACTTGAAATACTCCCCCTTAGACCAATCTCTCCCCCTAAGTCTGATATTGGCTTTTTCTTCTCCTTTTCAACTCCTTCTCTTTTCACTCTTTCTTTTCTTCTTTTCTCCTCTCCTTTTCAACTTCTTCTTTATTCTCTCTTTCCTTTATCCCTTCACATAGCCTCTCCTTTTCAACTCCTTCTTTTTTCACTCTTTCTTTTTCTCTCTTTATTTTTCTCTCTCCCTGTTTCCTCTCCTTTTCAACTTCTTCTGTTTTTCACTCTTTCTTTTTCTCTCTCCCTGATTCTTCTCCTTTTCATCTCTTTCTTTTTCGCTCCTCCTTTCTTTTTATCTCTCCTTTTCTACTTATTTCTCCTTTTTCTCTCTCTCTATCTCCCCCTTTTTGTCATCAGCCAAAAAAGAGGTCCTACTATTTTTGTATTTTTTTTTCTCTTTACAAATTACAGAAAGTAAAACAGAAAATAAAAGACAGAAAATAAAATTACAAGAAACTTAAATGAAGGTGCAAACACGAGAAGGGAGGTTGAATTGTGTTTTATTTTTACTTTATATCCGCTGCAAACTCTGTTTTATTCATACATCAAGTTTTGTTTTAAAACTGCAAAACCAAGTTGGTTCAAAGTACTTAGGATTTTGATGTTTAAAAAAGCACTCCATGTAATCTTATTTTGAACCTTGAATTATTACATTAAATGTCACTAGAAAATGAAGTTTCCAGAGGCAGAAGATGAAGACACCAGAAAATGCATCCAGAAGGTACCAGAGGATGCATCCTGGAATTACTAGAGGATATCTTTGCTGGCCCAGATTAGAAGGAAGCAAAGTCAGAAAGAGACCTGGACCATACCAGAAGCAAGCCTGCCAGAGGGAGACTTGTTCCAGACCAGTAGGAGTCATAAGTCTAACTTAGTCTAGAAGTTATTCTGACCAGAAGATGGCCTGGCAGTGAAATGATAAACAGCCCAGACTTGATCCAGACTTGATCCAGACTTAATCAGAGGATAAGTTAATGGGTCCAGAACAAGAGAATCAATCCAAATTTGACCCAGACCAGAAGATAGCATGGTTCAAGGTATGAAACTAAGTCCAGACCTGAAGAAATGATCTCCAGATTTGATCCAGAACTGACCCAAAGCAGAAGGTAAAATGTCCAGACTGAAATATTATTTGTCCAGATTTAATTTCAGTTTAATCCAGACCAAGTCCAGACTTGGTCCTGATCAGAGGGAAGATATTCAGATCAATGGTCCAGATTTAAGTATATGGCCCAGTGTTGGCCGAGATCAGAAGATCAGACCATGGCCCACTGTTGGCTGAAATCGGAAGGTCAGAATGTGTGGTCTAGCAATGGCCGAGATCAGAGGATCACAACATATCAATTTGCAAGTCTAGGATGGCCGAGATCAGAAGATCACGAAGTGTAGTCCAGGGTTGGCCGAAATCAGAGGATCACAACAGATCACTTAGTAAGGTCCAGATGTGGACTAGCGCAGAAGATCAAATGGTCCAGATTTAATCATGAGGATTAATGGTGGAGATTTAATTAAATTTGATCAAAGTATTAAAAGGATTTGTTACAAAAATAAAGTGAAGTCGTATGGAAGTTCATGAGCTGTTGGCGGGAAGAAACTAAAGAAATGATTGGCCAGTTATTTTTGAAAGAAAATCTAAAGCTTAAAAAAAAGATATGTTTTTTATTTAAGTGAAGCCCGATTGGTCAAGATATTTTGCAAAAGAATTCAGCAAGATACAGCTCGAAATTAAGCTTGGAAGATACCCTAATTCGCATCTATAAAAGGAGGCTCAAGGCAGAATACTTAGTATCGAAAATCACAAAAGAGTCATACACTTCCAAAGCAAACACTCAAGTTTTCAGTGAGGTTAATTGTGAGTTCCAGCTTTCAAGAAGCAAGCACTCGTGTTATTTTCTTTCCCTTGTGTTAGATCTAAGTTGTTGAAGTAGAGTCTACAATCTGAGGGAGTCAGAAGGGGTAGCAGATTACTTGGCAATTAGATTCAAGGCGTTGTAATTCCTTCTACAATCTGGGGTTGTCAGATTGGTAGGAGAAGAATTGACTTAGGAAGTCAAGGTGTTGTATTCCTCAAGAGTCTAGGATTTTTAGACTGTTTGAGATGACTGACTTGGAGGGTCAGTAGAACTGTTGTAATTCAAGGTTTGAATTAGTGAAATCCTTCAAGGTGAAGGGACTGGACATAGCCTCATTAACGGTGAACCAGTATAAAAATTCTGTGTTTTTATTTTTACTTTATATCCGCTGCTAACTCTGTTTTTATTCATACATCAAGTTTTGTTTTAAAAGTGTAAAAACAGGAAAAGTATTCAAGTTAGTTAAACACAATTCAACCCCCCCTTCTTGTGTTTGCACCTTCAATTGGCATCAGAGCTCGGTCTCAAGGCTGAGCACTTAACAGTGTTTGACGAAAGGTCCAAGGGGTTCAACATGGTAGAATCCAGAGATGAACTGGGAGGCAACATCAATAGACCACCACTATTTGATGGAGAAAGGTTTGAGTATTGGAAGGACAGAATGAGAAGTTTCTTCATATCTCAAGATCCTGAACTATGGAAGATGGTAGTCAAAGGATACACTGCACCTACTAATCCAAAACATCCAACTAAAGAACTGGACATAGATGCAGAAACTTCATCACAAGTCCATAAACATCATGATCAGTGCCATCACATTCAAGGAATTTGACAGATGCACAGATAAAGAAACAGCAAAGAGCATATTCGATAGTCTGGTTCTGACCTATGAAGGAAGCCAGCAGGTTCAAGAAGCAAGGGCTAACATACTAGTTAAACAATATGAGATGTTCAAGATGGAAGATGATGAAAACATTGATGGAATGTTCTGCAGATTCTTGACTCTGATATCTGGACTGAAGGTCTTGAAGAAAAGCTACACAACAGCAGATCATGTCAAGAAGATTCTAAGAAGTTTACCAACCAAGTGGAGACCAATGGTTACTGCAGTTCAGCAAGCCAAAGATCTGAACAACTTAAAACTTGAAGATCTGATCAGCTCACTCAGGTCTCATGAAATAGAACTAGAAGCAGATGAACCAAAGAAGAAGAAGAATCTGGCCCTGAAGTCGAAACAGAAGAAAGCTGCAAGGGCATCATCAGAAATAGAGGATAGTGACAGTGACTGTGATGACATGGCTTACTTAACCAAAAAGATGGTTAAGATTTGGGAAAACAGGAAGAGAAGAAGCTTTAAGAAGAAACATAACAACAAAGGAAAGGAAGAATTTGACAAGAAGAGTATCATTTGTTATGGATGCAATGAACCTGGACATATCAAGTCAGAATGTCCAAATCTGGAAAAAGGCGAACAACACAAGAAGAATTCCAGATTCAGAAAGAAGGGTCTGATGGTAGCCTAGGATGCATCAGAATCAGAGGAAGAAACAGCAAAGATGGCACACATCAGGCCTACCTCTGGACTTCACAAAGCCAAGAATTTAGGAAGGAAAGCAGGCAGAAGGAAGAATGATCGAAGCAGTCATTCAAGAAAGTCTGGAAGCACATCAGAGGGAGCAATTCTGGCTTTGATGGCTCATAAAAACTCAAGTTCTGAATACAGCTCAGGCTTTGGAACAGATTCGGAAGATGAAGACGATGAGGTATTTTCTGATCTCTCTAAATCTGAGTTAATCGATACTTTAACAGATTTTTTAAATGCAAACAATAAGATGGCTTTAAAACTGAAAACTCTGAGGGAAGATAAGAAAAATCTGACCAAAGAAGTCCAAGTTTTAAAGAATCAAAATTCTGAGTATGCAACTAAAAACAAGGATTTTAAAACTGAAGTTGCAAGACTCAAATCTGAAAACCAAACTCTCAAAAGTAATGTTTGTTCCTCTTCCAGAACTGTTTGTGAATCTGATATGCATGAGCAATTTTTTCAAAACTTTATTTCTAATGGAATGGAAAGAAGTAAATATGCATCTATAATTTATGGAAACAGTAACATTGGAAGTTGCAAGACTCAAATCTGAAAACCAAACTCTCAAAAGTAATGTTTGTTCCACTTCCAGAACTGTTTGTGAATCTGATATGCATGAGCAATTTTTTCAAAACTTTATTTCTAATGGAATGGAAAGAAGTAAATATGCATCTATGATTTATGGAAACAGTAACACTGGAAAGAGAGCTCTTGGTTTTACAGAAATGATTGCTGAAAGTAAAGCTGTTCATTATGATGTTTTATGCATTGTTTGTGCCAAGAAAGGTCACTCTGAACTATGTTGTCCAATGGTAAAATCTGAACAAGATCAGAGAGCTGTTAAGACTAACGAACCTGGACCCAATCAGTTCTGGGTACCAAAAGATCAAATTGTCTATGTTGCAGATATTCTGAGCAACTAGAAGGAGACACCAACAATGGTGCCTGGACAATGGATGTTGGCAATGCACAAGCAGAAGCAATGAGAAGCAAAGAAAATCTCATTGTGAAGGTTGTCTAGGAAGGATCTTCTATAGAAGAAGCAACATGGGAAGCAGAGACAAACATGCAAAAGGAGTATCCTTATCTTTTCCAATAGGTAATCCTCTAAATTTTGAGGGCAAACTTTTTATTAAGTGGTAGAGGATGTAACAACCTATCTATTTTGTTAAGTCTAGAAGTTAGTTAATGAAACTATTAATTCAGAAAAAATAAAAATAAATAGTTTAAAATTTAATTAGTTAAGGAATGGGTATAGACTAATATATAGATAAATGAAGGGCAAAAAGAGAATTCCTTACAAAAATCTTAAATTTTCAAAACAAACACTAACACATACATTCACACTCGCTGTCTGAAACAACCTCACCCACACTAACACATCCACTCTCTCACTTTCTGAAATAGCCTCACCCACACTACTCATCTTAAGCTTCTTATCTATCAAGCGTTTCAAGTGTTTGCATGTAGAAGATCTTCCCATATCCTTCATCTACTCATCTTAAGCGTCTGTTGTTCATCTATTTATCTCAAATGATTAAACAGAAAGTCATCCAAACGCATGGTGAGTTCTATTACATTAACTTCTTTTAGCATGGGGGTTTTGGGAATTTATTTAATGAAGTATTTATTCCTTATTAGAAACTGTATTGGGATGTTAATCGGGATTGAGAAATGTAGAGAGTACGAGGAATTGGAAATTTAAGCATATAAATGTTTTTAAAACTACACCCAAATTTTATTTAAAAGACGTGCATGCACGAAAATAAAAAAGGGTAATTTTACATAAAACCAGAGTTTGTGTAAATTTTTTTAATTTATTAATTTTAAAATTTTGGTGAAATTAGTTTTCTAGTGGTTAAGTTTATCTATGTTAATTTAGAACGTGCATGTTGTTTGTGTCTATGGTTGTGATGCTGTGAATGAATTATATGTTAGGAACAAAATTTAATTAAAGGCGCATAACTAGATTTAATGTTAGGATGCTTGACGAGCACGCTTTCTGCTCGTTACTGCTACCTCTGACTCTAATGTGTATGTGAAACTGAGCTATGTTACATTAAATTTAGTATGAGGGTTTTGGGCACAAAAATTATTTAAATAAATTGTTTTGGAGTTATTACACATTAGGAGAATTAAAGTGTGAGGAAATGAAATTTCGCATATAGGTATTTTAAAACTACATCCAAATGATTCTTCAAGACTTTAATGTTGTTATTAATTTCATGACTCTTATGTTGTTATTAATTTCCTAACTCTTCTGTTGTTATTAATTTCATGACTTTGATGTTGTTGAAGGTGCAAACACGAGAAGGGGGGTTGAATTGTGTTTGTCAAACTTGATTTCTTTTACTGTTTTGTTGAATGTTAATGTGTATTATTCGATATATAACTAATCAGATTCAGCAGCGAATAATAATAACATAATAACACAGCAATTTATACTGGTTCACCGTTAACTAGGCTACGTCCAGTCCGTTCCTCCAGAAGGCCTTTTCACTAATTCAAACTCCTTTGAATTACAACACCACTGACCCTTCAAGTCAATCTTCCCAAACAGCCTGACAACCCCAGACTTTTGAGGAACAACAACACCTTGACTATACCCACCAACACTTCTCAAACAACCTGACAACCCCAAACTTTTGAGGAACAACAACACCTTAACTAAACCAGCTAAGTCTTCTCAAACAGCCTGACAACCCCAGACTTTTGAGGAACAACAACACCTTGACTAAACCAACCAAGTCTTCACAAACAGTCTGACAATCCTAGACTTTTGAGGAACTTCACAACCTTAAACCTACAAGCTAAGTCTTTTTCTAACAACCTGACAACCCCAGATTTTAGAAGAAACTTCAACACTATAGGATTTAATATAAGGGATCGAAATTAGAACTGAGTAATTACTTCTAGAAAGTTGATACTCACAATATGCTTAAAGTGAACTAGAGTGTTTGCTTCTGAATAATTTATGATGACGATCAGCTTCACACTCTAAGAAAAGAACACTTAGAAAATATTTATCTTTTAAGCATGTGTTTCTCTCCTTTGAACTCTCTGAATACTTATGAATTTTTGCTTGAGTTCTTCTATTTTTCGATACTTTATTCTTCAGCATTAAGCCTCTATTTATAGTTGAAATTAGGAATTCACTGATGCTTTACTTCTTGAGTGTATTTCGATTAATCTATTTTGAGAATATTCTGGAGTAGTTTGCTCAGATTCTGTTTTGAGTCTTTTGCTCACTGATGCTTTACTTCTAGAGTGTATTTCAATCAATCTGTTTTGAGCATTTTGCTCCGCTTCTGTTTTGAGCATGCTTTTAGCTAGATTCTGTTTCTCGAGTCTTTTGCTCCAATTCTGTTTTGAGCATTTTTCTCAGATTCTGTTTTTAGCATATTTTTAGCTAGATTCTGTTTCTCCAGTCTTTTGCTCCAATTCTGTTTTGAGCATTTTTCTCTAACATATTCCTCTGACAGATTCCTCTGATGATCATCCTCTGGTGACGTCATCCTCTGATTCTGCTTCTGATGACATCATCTTCTGGTGACATCATCCTCTGATTTCTGCTTCTGGTGACGTCATCTTTTGGTGACATCCTCTAGTGACGTCATCCTCTGATTTCTGCTTCTGGTAACGTCATCTTCTGATCTATTCTTCTGGTGACATTTTTCATTCTTCTTCTAAGTCAAATATGTTATTTTCATAAAATACATTTGTTAACATCAAAACTTTAATTGCAAGAACCAACTTGGTTCAAACAGTTGTTACTATTTTCATGACTCCAATGTTGTTTCTATATTTCTGCCTATGATTTCCATTGGAATTAAGGACATATGATCCGATTATTATGGGTTTAGTGTATCGCTAAGTTATTTATGATTTTTGTGGATAAATGATATATTGCATATATGGCATAATAAAAACATTTCATACAAAGCATCTCACTACAACATCATTAACCAGATCACGCATGGCCTTATTCACGTTGGGACATTCAGGTTGTTCCAGGCATGAAATAACTGGTAAAGGAGAACAATCAAGACACTGATTGGGGTTTGGCCAGACCATCTTTACCAATCAGGACTCAATTATCTTGGTGACGCACATCAAGATATTGGGCGACTTTTCCTTATTCCAAAGGAAAAGATTTGAGGTCATGCATATGTTTTTTTTTTTAATTTAAGAAAAAAATAATAATACTAATAATAATAATAATAATAATAATAATATAAGTAAAACATTTATAAAAATTAAAAGTGAGAGTTTTAACTTGATATGTATAATTGTTTTCATGTTTTTTACATATTTATGAAAGAAACTGCTTGAGATTGTTCCCCTTTTATTTTCAGAGCTCACTAAGATATTTTTATCTCACCCTATTTATTTATTTTTATTTAGTAACTGGAGGAACATGAGACATGAATTCAGCATCAGAATATCAGTTCTAAACTTAGGGAATTAAAATTTGATGTTTTATTTTATTTTAGATGTAATCAGACAAGCGTAGTTAATTTTTAAGATGTAATATTTTATGAATCTACTGAACAAGTTGTGAACTATATTTATGAATGTAGTTTTAAGTATGTTGGTGATTCTAATTTATCATTCATTATTAGTTACATCTGTTTTATTAAGATGTATGAGTCCAATTGTCATATTCTAGATAACTGACAATAGGTCTTATATTTTTTATATCAGAGCCATTTTGATTCAACAGGACTATGGATTATGGGTTAGGAAGAAGAAGAAGAAGAAGGTCAAATTTAGGCATTTATGATATGAATTGAATTAAATAATATTTATTGGGTTAAATAATAGAATTTATTGTTTTTTTAATGAAAGTAAGGAATTCATAGTTGATGTATGAGACTTGTAATCTTTCTTTTAGCTTACTATTTAGAAGGTCAATATGATCGTCAACAATATATAGAAATATTGTATATTTTTGTGACTTTGTTGGTGAGAGAATAATATTAGTGCATTTTACGTATAAATTGTTAACTCTTCTTTTGGGCTGATCTCTACTATATTTCATAATTGTATAAATTCATATAAAGTTAACAAGTTTCCAAACAAAGGGCGTTGATTGAAATAATTTTATCAAAATCTAATAATGTTGTGTCTATAATTTTAAATTAGTTGTTGGAGAATATTTTCTTTTATATAAATCACCTCTCACCTTTAGTTTTTTTGTAGAAAGCCTTAATAATATATATATATATATATATATATATATATATGGATTATCTTAAAAAACAATACAATTGTTTTTTTATGGTGAAAGAATTAAATTGGTTGTGTGCAAGCCCGCATAGGGTTCATTCCTAGCTTATCTAGCAAACAATAGCAAAAAAAAAAAATATAGATGAAAATAGTGTTTAATAAATTTTTATTTGTCTCTATAAAATTTAAAAATTTTATTTTTAGTCTCCATTAAAAAAATTTTAACAATTTTTTTTATTAATCCTTGGAGCTTGTGACTCGTACAAACAATAAAAAATTATGTACTTGTTAAAAACACAATCAGAAACTATAAAGAAATTAAATATATACCAAACACAATAAAAAATCGTGAAACTAACGTTGCATAACACAATTTGATATTTTCACACTAAATTACAATCAATAATTATGGATATTTTATTTGCCTAAAAATCAGCTTTATCATTCCACCGCAGACATTGTGGATTTAATTCATCCTGCACATAATTGCTATCTAAAGAGAGAAAAGGAACATCACACAAAGTAATTAAGAAACAAATTTGCTCATAGCCGTATAAAAACACAATTTAGAAAAACACATAGAAATCTTCAAAAAAATACAAAAGAAGTGAACCACTGAATGATTTCTTCACCCATCTTTAAATGAAAAAAATTATACATATGAAAAAACAATAAGCAAACAAAAAACATCATAAATTAAAAAAGAGCAACTTCAAAAAATAGGTTTGAGGCATACAAATATTTCTATGAATGAGTAAACATGGAGAGCAACAAACATTGAATTAACATATGTATAAAAAGAATGAGTGAACTATGAATGAAAATCATATATACCGAGAAAAAGAATGAACGATCACATAGAGCGACATATTTTTTTTCTTCAGATGAGTCATATTTGTCGAAGAGAGGAAATATTATAAATAGCATACAAACTAATGCGCCTAAAAAATTTAAGGTTTTAGAAAATTATTATTATTATTGCTAACTAATATCATACTAAATTTAAGTTGTACTATAGTGATAGTATTTTGTCCGAAAAATGACAACAATTTATTTGATTAATTATTATTATTAAAAAATTTGATACTTCTTTTTTAATTTTTTTTGGATGCACTATCACCATTATGTTTGACAAAGTAGCGAGAGAAATAAATAAATCAAAATTACAAAATTTAATACAATAATTTAATGTGTCAATAAAGAAAATTGAGGAAAATGCAATTAGTGTCAATTAATGGAAAATATTTTCGTATCAATACAGAAATTGTTTGTTATATTAGATTGTTCCCAAACCAATTTAGTAGAGAATATGTTTGAATATCGTACTTTGTATTTTTCATTCTAAATTTGATTTAATTATCTTTTACAAAATTAATTACATAATTAAGGTTTTGTTAGATGTGAATGAAAAATATCATAAAAACATTAATTGTTTGTTTGTCTAAAACTTGACAAGTGTATTATTTATCGTAGATGTAGACCGTAGATATTCACAAATCATTGAGAATAAATTATCTTATAATTATTTTACTTATTACTACTATTTATTAAGGTTTTTTACATAAAATAATCAAGATAACTTAATTATCAATTTCAAGATTTGAATTTAAAAACTATATGCAAGTGTGGGATTTGTTTTAATAAAAACGTAGTACAAAAGTATCTCTAAATTAATCATCTATCATTTACAACAATTTTTTTGAAAGGAATATGCTACGATTAATCGGATAGAATATGATACTATTAATTAAATTGTGCTCTACATTTTTTTTTGAACTGTTTTCAAACAATTAATTTATAATTAATGATTAATTACATAATAAAATGCTACATGTATTATTGTTTTGGTGCAAGATATTTGTTTATAGCGTAGATGTAGATGTAGATATACTTTTTACGAAGTTAAATAATTTTTTTAATTGATAAAAATATTATTTTTTATCTTTTATTTAATATTTATTTTGCTCCTTTATCTTTTTATTATTCATTTTAATCTTTTATCTTTATTTTTATTCGTTGTCGTTCTTTATCTTGTATAACTTTGTAAAAGATAAATGACTAAAACAATTATTAAGTAAAAGATTAAAGGACTAAGACAAAAGATAAAGGATTAAAATGAATTAAAAAAATGATAAAGAACAAAAATGAATATTAGGTAAAAGATAATTTGGTCATTTACCTAATATGTGGTAAAATATAATATTTGCTTTGGTCTTTTATCTCTATTTTGATTCATTTTAATCATTTATCTTTTATAAGTGTTATATATATATATATATATATATATATATATATATATATATATATATATATATATATATATATTTTATTCTTTGTCACAATTACAACAAAGTATAACAACATCTAGTCATTAAAATATCTTTTAACAATTGTCAATATGTATCAATGTAATATTCCTTCAAAAAACATCCATTTAACCCAATAATAGGCTTGCACTTGAAAAAATCATTCTTGCATGTTTTGAAACATATGTAAACTCCTTGAAACAAATGACATTTAGCAAAGTTTATTGTATTTTCAAATCATCCTTATTAAGATTGCACACTTAACTTAACAATTAATCCAAAATTTGATCTCAATAGTTTATGACAATAATTATACAGTTGTTTGAAAGAGTTATTATGAAAGAAGAAAAAAAACTAAAATACACCAACTTATAAAACATAAATGACCAAAATGAATAACAAAAAAGATAAAGAACCAAAATTAATATTAGGTAAAAGATAAATGACCAAAATTGTATTTAAGTCTTTATCTTTTACCTAATAATTATTTTGATCCTTTGTTTTTTATTCATTTTGATCCTTTATTATTTTTTTTTATTTTTTTCGTCTTTTATCTTTTACGTAATAATCATTTTAATCCTTAATAAAATGACAAACTTGTATAATTTAGAAAAGATAAAGTACTAAAACGATTATTAGATAAAAGATAAAGGATTAAAAAAAAATATAAAGGATCAAAATTAATTAAAGAAAGATAAAAGGACAAAACGAATGATAAGTGAAAACTAAAGGACCAAAATTATATTTAACTCTTTTAACGAGTGTATATATTTTTAGATTTTGAATGGCTAATTGAAATTGCAATAATTTTAGTTGATGTGCTAACTCAATTGCAAGAGCTTAGCCCCGTAACATTAAGGTACTATATTCAAATTTTTGATGGGATAGTTTGTAAAATGATTATTAATATAATTTTGATTAATAAAATTTTTCTTTTTCCTCATTTTTAAATTTTTTTTCATTAATTAATATATAAATAAATTATCATTAAACCTTACGAAGTATAAACCATTTATAGTTGAACCAATATTTTATATTGATTATTATCAATAAAAAGAAATTCTCTATAGTCTTTAATGTAAGCAATAAAAAATTTATATTTCATGACGTAAAGTAATTCTCCCATATTAAATGTTATAATTCCTCAAAAATTAATTTAGATTTTATTTTTTAATAACTACTTTTATTCTTATTCTTATGGAACATTTTGAAAAAATTAGAGAATAACTGTCTCTTTAATTTAGAAAATAAAATTTCTTTATAACTTTGAAAAAAATTAAATAACCAAACTTCTTTTTTAAAAGTGTGAAATATATTTTTTTGGTTATATATGAGACTGGAAGCAATAATATATTAAATTATTATTTATCATAATGCACCAACTTTTGACACATGTATGTAATTATGTTGGATGAATGATAGCTTGGATTCGTATTAATAAATAACATTGATATAGATATATAGATTTACATCTTTTTATATTGTTACTCTTTTCTAATATCCTGCTATAAATATTTGATTTCTTCTAACAATTATTTTAACCTTCATATTACAAAGATTATTCACTTCTAAAAAAAAGATTAATTGAGGGTGAAATGTCTCTATTTATCCAAAAAATTCTCCTGCTATGTGTGTTGATGTTTCTATTAGTGCATAATGTTTTTGGAGTGGTTGTGTCTATTACTAACAATTTGGAAGGCAATTTGGACTTAACCGTTCATTGCAAATCTAAAAAAAATGATATTGGAATTCATCTTCTACACTATGGTAATAGTATTCGTTGGAGTTTTGAAATTCGTTGGCTTGCCGAAACACTATTCTATTGTACCTTTCAATGGAACGGTGAGGTACATAGATAGATTTGATATTTATGCAGCAAAAAGAGATTATACTGAATGTAGTTTGTATTGCACTTGGAAAATATTGCAATCTGGACCATGTAGGATAAAACCAGATGGAGAAGTTTGTTATCCGTGGAATAATTAATTTATAATGGGTTATATATATTATTTTATCCTTAATAAATGTTGTATTTGGGATATTGAGAACCCAATGTATTCTAAATAAATAAATGTTGTATTTCCGTTCAATTTTACCTTTTTATTTGAGAATTATGAAAATTTAATGTGTTTATCGATGCACAATATTCTTGG
This sequence comes from Cicer cuneatum, assembly GCA_037974295.1. Taxonomy (NCBI): domain Eukaryota; kingdom Viridiplantae; phylum Streptophyta; class Magnoliopsida; order Fabales; family Fabaceae; genus Cicer; species Cicer cuneatum. Next base: position 22,578,125 of record JBBPBO010001984.1, on the reverse strand, counting down.
AGTGGTGTGACTATTAGTCTATTACTAACAAATTGACGTATAATTTAGACTTAACCATTCATTACAAATTTAGAGATAGTCTTGGAGTTCATCTTCTTCACCATGGCAGATTTTCATATTTTTTGAGCAACTGTTCCTCACAAACACTTAAAAATGACCGTTGCAATGTGTCATTTGTGAAAGTGATGTGATGGAGTTCATTGTGACAACATAGATCCTCGAAAAAAATAGGATCGTTAATGGTACCAACAAGCCACTAGATATATATATATATACTAATTTTTTTATTTCCTTTACATTTACGATTCTCACATACTTTACTAACTACAAATTCTCATTTTATTTTTTAACCACTACACTTCTAAATCTTTATATTTTAAATTTATTTTGTTCCTCTACAACCATCTCTGCTCAGTGTCAGTACCGATTCTACAACTCTTGTTGTTGCTGTTGTTATTTTTGACAAAGTTATTTTTATTTAGTACACCGGTTAATTATTAAAATTATTTTATTTTATTAATTAATATCTATGTGTTGCTAATTTAATTATTCATATAATATGCATGAATATGTGTCAATATGAAAAAATATATGAATAAGTAGAATTAATGTTGATAAAAAATAATAAATTTTATTAATTAACTTTAATTATTTATTAAAATATGCATTAATATTAGTAAAAAAATAGACGAATAAGTGTTAGATATATTTTATTTGTTCTAAAATTTTAATTTTTTAAATATATGTATTTTTTAAACATATGTTAGTGAGTTAAAAACATGTGGTAGTAGATATAAGAAAAAAATTGTAGTGAAAAATATGTTAGCCAATTTTTAATTAGTGTACGCAAAAAAATAAGATTAATATAATATTTTATACATGTGAAAATATGTGTAACTCGTACGAATTTTTAAATAATAAGGTTATATATTAAAAAACTATAATTATATCTAGATTCATTATAAAACATTATATTAGAATGTTATCAACAACTCACAAGTTAATTTGTGGATAGACAGTGAGTTAGTTGAAGTATTGTCAACTTTCTCTAACAAAAATTATAATGTTTTTTTAAAAATTTCAAAAAAGTTCGCTCTATCTTAATAGATAATAGGTAAGTACAAAACAATTGAGAAAATTTTTGAAATCATGAAAAGAGAAAATCGGTAAAAAATATTATTCGAAAATCTTCAAAAAAAAAAGTTTCTTAACTCTATTAAGCATGAAAATATTTTTCAAGAGTTTCATACAAATGACATATATAGAAGCAAATAAGCATATATAATATATGATGTTAGTAGAAACAATAAAAAATGTATTAATTTTTAAGAATTTTAGGAAAATCCTAAACTTAACACAACTGAAATTGTTTATTCCTATTGCTTTAAGAAATGTTTTGACAAAAGAACTTGTCCTAAAATATAATATTAGATAATGTAATTTGCAAGTGGCACCTTCATATTTAACTGAATTTTCACCCAATTCTCTTTCTTAATTTCAATTTAATTTAAATAAATAAATAATATGAGGAAGCTTTTATATGAAAACTTATTGTCACGAATTGTCTAATTTGGTATAATCTAATTACCTATATTTGATAGTTGATAGAGTTGACACAAATCTACCTTCAGCTATAAATTCAAATAAAATATATCAATTTATCGCATAATTTGAAAAATCTTATTTCTATCTATCTATGATCGATAATCTATAATGCTATTATATATATGGAATGAGATCAATTGATACCATGGTGTCAAATTGACACCAAATTAATTTCATTTATTTATTTTGTTTAATTTAAAGGTCTAAAATAATTACGATTTAAAAATATTTTATGATTTGTTTTGCAATCTTTACTTAAATAGTAGATGTTACACTCTATTTTTTAATCACCTAAATTGAATTAAATATTGATCGTCTTTTTGTTTGGTAGCAGCTACACAATAGATGTTATGGACGAAATCTTCTGCCAAAATATATCAAAACCCACTATTTTTTTAATTTCTTGATTCCTCGTATCTGTTTGAAATCAACCCAATTGCTATTGCTAATAGGGAATGCAAACAAAATCATCCAAAAACAAGTGGTGTTATTCAAAAATAACATTGGTATTTATACACATCAAATTTGTACAATCTTGGTTTCATTCCATGGTTTCAAAATGAATTCATTAAACTTTAGTATTTTATTTTCCAATCATTCTAAATAGGTAACAGTCCACGTGTCAATCTCTGTTGAGGAACATCTCCTGAGTTAATCTCTCATACATTTCTTTTTATAAATGGCATTAATGGACCTTGAAAATGATTTTTTTTTCATTTAAACCGTAGTCATTAATAGTAAACTCTTATTGTTTGCCTAAAAAAATTAGTATGTATTTGGTTAGGAAAATGGAAATATTCAATATGAAATTATTTAATACAAAATCTGTAGGAGTATGTTAATTTTAATTGTTGTTTATCAAATATCAAATCAAAATTACCTTTTCATCAAATTATTATTGACCTTCTGTTTGTCCATTAATCTCCTCACGTCACTTATAGCGGAAAAAGATCTATACATTCGAGTTCAATTTCTTAATTTAAAATGTGTCAAAATTATTTAAAAATGTCACACTAATCAGAGCATTAGGAGTGGAAGATCATATGTTGGACACAATTAAAAATGGCAAACTAATTAGAGCATTGCTTGCAGCAATAAAATATTGACGTTTTAAATTGTTCTCACAATAATTTTTGTTATCATCAAAATAAATAAGAATCATACTTCTTCAAACCAACTTGGTTCTAACGATACAAATATTGCAAAATGTTCATTCTTGTTTGTTGTTAGATCTCTTTATATATATATATATATATATATATATATATATATATATATATATATATATATATATTTTTTTTGTTATTTTGATATTGATATATGAATAGCTTTTTTTTTTAGTATTTTTAATGTCAAAATTCATAAAATATAATAAATAAATATAATGATTTTTTTAAATTGATGAGAATTTATATATATATATATATGTATATTTTTTATTTTATTTA